>LR880967.1:5859222-5875047 GCA_904067115.1 Aegilops sharonensis
ATCAAGCAATTGAAAAATATTAAATGTCTAAATATAAAATGTTGACCATGCATTAAAATTTTTAAT
Source organism: Aegilops sharonensis (assembly GCA_904067115.1). NCBI lineage: Eukaryota > Viridiplantae > Streptophyta > Magnoliopsida > Poales > Poaceae > Aegilops > Aegilops sharonensis. Next base: position 5,859,289 of record LR880967.1, read on the forward strand.
CTTGTATTTACAAAATGTTAATCAAGCATTTAAAAAATATCAAATATGTATAGAAAAAATGTTGACCAGGTATTAAAAAATATTGATATTGTATTTAAAAAATGTTAAACGTGTATTAGAAAAATGTATTAGATACATAAAAAAACAGTAAAAACTGATAGAACTAAAAAAATGAAAAACGAGAAAGAAAAAAACAAAGCCGAAGAATAACGAAGAGAAAAGAAAGAAAATAAAAAAAGGCAATGAAAACCATGAAGAAACAAAGAAAAACAAAAAAAGGAAAAAACAGTGAAAACAGAGAAAGAAACGAAGAAATGTGGTGTAGAAGACAACACAAAAAACCCAGTGAAACCTTACGTTGTACTGCGTTGCAAAATTAATGAGATGTTGCTGGGTCTCCTGTTCAAAAAAAAAAAGAAAAAAGAAACTAGAAGCGTTACCTGTGGGTAGTGGAGTCACAGAAAGAAAGAGTACGGTCTTCTGAAACTGTGACCAAAATCTGATGACCCGGGGGCCGGCCGACAACAGCAATAGTATTATACCCTTTTTGGAGTCCCTTGATTTTTCGAATACATGCTTTTGACTGCAAATCCCAAATCTGATAAAGAAAAGAAGAAGATACGGAGGAGATCGATGCATTATGTCAGTATAATACTCGTACTATCGATGCATTTACAGCTGTTGCGGGATAACGAAGACGGGCTTACATGTGCAGACCCAGAACTATCAATAGGCTCTGGAACAGTATTCTCGGTAAAAAAAAGATTGTAGCCAGGAGTCCCCGCAACAATATACTGCCGACCACCACGAGCAATAAAATAATCAACAGTTCGCAGTGGATCCGATGCACAGTCCAACGTTGAGATAGGCTTGTCGGAATAGATGCTCCAGATCTGTGCATTGGTTGGTGCAAATTAGAAGGAGAAAAGGAAACAAAATCTTGTTATATAGTACTACCATCATCCTGGTTTATTAGTCCTTTTGTATTCTGTGTTAAAAAAAATATTAACCTTAAATTTAACTAACAAAATATTAATGCATGTTAAAATACGAATCCAGCATACACAAAACTAGTACAAAGTCGAGTCACTTATTTTAGGACGGAGGGGGAGTATAATTTTTGGTGACATTCATTACTATTTGTTAGCTAAATCTCTAGTCGAAATTTGGTACAAAATTCAAAAGGAACTTATAAACCAAGACAGAGATAGTAGTACTACACAATGTAGGGGTACTATGCACTTGTTAGTAATTATTAACCTTTACTGTTCTGTCCCGGGAAGCGCTAGCAAATGTGTTGCCCGCATCCTGCGGATTAAACTTGACTTCCGACACGTGGTCTGAGTGTGCTTTTTCGAATGTCCTAATGCATGCCCAGCCAGTCTCCCAGTTCCATAGTTTGATCAGCCGGCCGCACGCTGACAGCACCAATGGCTGGCTCGGGTGAACCGCCAGTGACTCGACATCCCAGTCACCGCCGGCTCTGAAATGATTTAGCCTGGCCAGTGCTTTGTTACATGAATACACCTGGATGAGCCCATCTTCACTACCGATCACAAACCAATTCTTCCGTGCGATGAATTTAACCGCGTAAAGCAGATTGCGTTTCTCTTCTATGTCGCACCATTTCGTCATGATTTCCTGCCGAGAGACGTAGGAAATGTAATTCCTTAATCAGTTTGATATATACTCTCCTCGTCTGTAAATATATGATGTTTTAGATATTGATGATATAAGTAATTCCGCAACTTTTCTGCCTTTGGCTACTAATTCTCATTGCACAGCTATGTGCTTCGTATTGCCAAAGATCGATACGCAAGAGTATTAGACATTAACGTGCTCTACAATGTGTAACCACGCCATTACCTTTTATGGGAACATCGTACTAAACCTAAAATATATTAAAACTATGAAAATACTAGTTTTGCTACTCATGTCATTTTGGAGTTGATCAATCAATATGTAACCACAACAGTTACCTTTTATGTGAACAGCCTGCTTAGTCTAAAATATATTTCCCCGCAAAAAAAAAAACTAAAACATATTAAAACTACGAAAGTACTACTAGTTTGCTACTCGTGTCATTTTAACTGTTGATAAATTAATCTAAATAGATTCTTATATGATACGACAAGTTGACATAATTAAATCTAGACTTTAGGTTTGAAAAAGGTCATGTATTTCTGGACGTGTTTCGTAATAAGGGATGTAAATTTACAACATCTATATATTGTTACACACTGCCGTGCATGGCTTCATGCCTCCATGTGCACTGGAGGATATAAAAAGGCTACGTACCTTGGTCTGATGGTTCCAAAGGGAGACATCTCCGTTGCTACGACCTAGCAAAACCCTGTGTGGCAGAAGAAGGTACTTAAAAGATGAAAAGTATTGAATACTGCAAATCACACTTTTTCATCAAAACTATATTATCTGTTTTACTTGTTCTATAGTTTACCACTACTCTTATTTTGGCATAGCCTCATCCCCTGTTGCCCTCAGGGCGACACATGGACAATACCCGGCCCGCCGCCGCTCGAAGCCCTCCGGCCAGCTCGCGTGGCCGCTGCCGCTGTCTCATGCCGAGGTAGAGGCGGGTCGCACAGCCAAAGGTTGCGGGGAAGTCGCTTCCCTCCGTTGGTTGGGGTCGCTGGAGGACGGTAGGCGCAGCTGGAGGGCGGCGGCTGGAGCTCGCAACGAGCGGAAGCAAGGGCAGTAGCCCTAGGGCTTGGTCGACTCTCTTTCTCGACAGCGTAATGGTGCAGGCGACGATGGTAGATGGGGCGTGGCGGATATGGGGATCCATCGCCCAGATCTGACACCGGTGGGGTGGTGCTCGGGTTGAGGCTCGGGGCGAAGTCCCTGCTCTGGGGCGCGTGCGCGCATCTGCGTAGACTTGGGAGGTGAGACAGGAGATGTGCAGTGCGTGGTGCACGTGCACGGTCACAGCGTGCTCTAGCTATGGTGCCCAGGGTGTGGCGAGGATGCCGGGCCAGCCGGGGCAGGAATGGCGGCAACGGTCGTTGTTGTGGCTGGGGTTGAGACCTTTAGTACCGGTTCGTGCCACGAACCGGTACTAATGGTGTAATTTTCAAATCCTACCCCCCCCCCCACCCACCTATCGCCTTTTCAGTTTTCTAAAAAGAAAAATAAAATGATAAAAACTTCAAAAGTTAAAATCCTTCAGATGTAGTTATGTTACCACATCTACTAGTTAGGAAAATTTAAAAACTTAAATTTGGACATGTTTTGCAAAAAGTATAGGGAAAATGTAAAACGGCTATAACTTTTGCACACGATGTCAGAAAAAAAGTATAATATATCAAAATGTTCAGCACGAAAATCCACATCCGATTTTGACCGCCTACGGCCTGTTTGAAAATTTTTAGAATCCTCAAATTCCAAAAGGAAAAAAAGTTATGCTCAAATTTCAGTTTTTTTTTATTTTTGTTAAATTTGGTCAAACTATGGTCAAACTACTTATTCAAGAAGTATTAGTGTTACTAAATAATTATTCAAGAATATTAGTGTTATTAAATAATTATTTCAGTTTTTTTGAATTTTTGTCAAATTTGGTCAAACTGTGGTCAAACAATGGTCAAACTACTTATTCAAGAAATATTAGTGTTACTAAATAATTATTGTTTTTTAGAACAATAGTTTCAAACTCAAACAGTGAAATGTGTGACTTAATGCTCAAGCTAAACTCCTGAGGGCTAATAAGATTGACATCTTACTATTGTCAGGAAAACAACAAGTGCAGACTTGGAAACGAGGGAGAATAGAACCCGGAAGTTAAGCGTGCTCAGGCTGGGGGAGTGGGAGGATGGCTGACCGTTTGGAAAATTAGATGATTTGGAATGATGAGGGGTGATTAGAGATTAAATTGAGCAGTGATGAGGGGTGATTAGAGATTAGAGGTTAAAATAATTTAGAAATTTGAAAATCGGGAAACAATTTCAAAAAAAATTAAAAAAAATAGAAAAATCCTTTAGTACCGGTTGGTGTTACCAACCGGGACTAAAGGTGGACCCCCAGGCAGCAGCCACGTGGAGGGCCTTTAGTCCCGGTTCATATAAGAACCGGGACTAAAGGGGGGACCTTTAGTAACGACCCTTTAGTCCCTGTTTCAGAACCGGGACTAAAGGCCCTCTAGAACGGGGACAAAAGGCCCTTTTTCTACTAGTGTACCATGTCACAAAATTTAAATCCAAATTCAACGCATGGTTCAAGAAACAACAAATTCTACTACGATAGTGTTAATGGGCTCGATTCACAGCTCAGCTTTATTTTTTTTACTATTCATTACATTTTGATGCTTTGTTTCTCCAGTTGTGAGTTGAATTTGAAATTGAAATTTTGTTACATGATAGATGTGTGTTGTGTATATACTCAACTAATTTCCAAAATTTTAATTACTTTTAGCAATTGTGTTTTTTTAGAAACACTGAGTACAACACGCACACCACCATCACACACACACACACACACACTCATACAATGTCTACTGAAGACTAGAGACGCGGAACTTCATGATTGACGAAGTCACCACAAATGACTTGTTGGCATTAAAGTCGGACATAAACGTCAAACCTGGGTTTTGATCCCTGGTACGCTAGGGGTACAATCACCACTACCAGAATTTACCTAATTGCCGACCGCCATATATATCTATGCCGACGGCCCCCGTCGACATACATGGATATATCCCGACGGCCTTGGTCATGGCGTAGGCGTAGGCAAGCCGTTGGCATATGTCCACCTATGCCGACGGGGGCCGTCGGCATATCAAAGCCGTCGGGAGCGCTGGTTGTACGCCTACAGTGGCCGTCGGCATATGTCGGGTCATCGGCATAGCCGTGGGCCCGGCTACCCGGTCAGCGACGGCCGTTTGATGGCGTCAGTCCTACACCGACGGAGCTAACGGGTGCCGTCGGCCTAGTTTCGCCATGTGGCGCCCACTGGTTGGGCTGCCCTTGACGACGGTGCCGACAGCCATCGTCAGGCGTGAAACTTTGCCGACGGCCAGGACCGTCGGCATAGACATACAACCACCGTCTGGATAGGCATCTATGCTGACGGCATCCCGGGTACGCCGACGTATATGTTGCCGACGGCCATATGCTGACGGTGGCCGTCGGCATAGGCATACCCCGACGGGATTCTGGGCTATGCCGACGGCCATCGTTCATTGTGGTAGTGCACCCACCTATCCATCCAACCAATGGTTGGTTCTATTTTAACAATTGGTTATGGTCACAAATGCACCAAATACACCACGAGATTGGTTGCACCAGATACTCTTTTAATACAAACAACCCCAAATGGTTTCCTTACCCAAAAAACCCCAAATGGTTTCCTTATCGAAAAAAAAACCCAAATGGTTTGCTTCTAGTTGTACGTACGCCTAGCATCCAAAATAAGGATGCAGCTCCAAATTAGGTGCAAATCTTGTGCTCCAAATTAGGTGCAAATCTTGTGTTCCAAATAAAAATGATTAAGTAGTGATTTATGGAAGGTACTATGGACCTTTTTCTGCAGTATATGCTCGGATGGCATCCACACCAAACAATTAATATCGCTAGAAGCACCGGCTTACCAAGGTTTTGTTGGATGCACATCCATTGCACACGGAGGAAAAAGCCCATGCCCACTTGTGTCGATCATCTGAAGCAATCATGGTTGGTATCATATTTGAGCTCATATAAGCACGACTAAAGTAAAAGATAATGAAATTTTGGTCACCTTGGTTCTCGGTGGGGTCGGCTACCGGATAATAAACATGCCACAACACCAGGAGCAAAAGCAAAAGATCAAACCATCATGAGAAAATGTCAGAAAAAAGTCAAAGTGCACATTAGTCCAAGTCGGTTGTGCATGACTAAAATGCCAACTGACCTCAAAGGTTGTGGTCTCGCCTGCAGGGTCACAAGCGGTAGTTACTGTTACCTCATTCACCTTAAATCTGTTGTCAGATACGTACAGTGGGTGGGACACAAATTTGTTTGGCGGGATATCCATCAACTCACACTCAGTTGAAATGCAAGGGCACATCTACAAGTAATAATAAGACAAATAACCCGTACTTACTGATTTAATTAACATGCATAAGTACGTGCAAATATGAATGGTATTATTAAAATAGGCTACAACCTATGGACTCATTTGTACATTTTCATGGTCGTATTAGAGTATCTTAGAATTTGTACAGAGTATACACGAAGTCTACCTACATACCACTTTATAAGTGGTATATATATTGGACATAGTAGTAGCTACCACTGTACTCTCCCTGACAAAACGATGCCCCCTGCACACGTACTCAGTTGTGCATTACTACTGTATGTATACTTCTACAACACTTGATGTAGTCATGTGTTACCATAAAGGCATCCATATGTTAAAATCATTCAAAAAGTTTACCATAGTATGCTTTAATAAAGTGCTCATTAGATGTTGTTATTTCTCAAAACCAAACCAGTGTGATGAGCAGGTATGAAGTGGGTCATTCTATCCTTGATATTGATTAGTCATGCATGCTTTCTACATATACACACACATATGTGTACGTTTAGTAGGAAAACTAGAAAAGCAAAGTAAGCAATTGTGTCATTAGTGATCACACCTCGTATGGCCTTGTATCATTTGTTGACGCCTCAAGAAGTTGTATGAAATTCTCCGTCTCATTCAGCATATCGATGATTACCCCTATACCTGGCCTTTTGTGTCTATCAGCATTCACGCACAGTAAAGCTATTTCGATGCATCGCTTTGCTTGTTCGGAATATGACTCGTGCAGTGATGTTGTCGGTAGCCTATTTTTCCAGTTCTCATGTACCTACAATGTGGGACATAAAGCATCGTGGTACATGAAAAATTAGAAGCATTACTCAAGAAATATGTACTATAAACTGATATCAACAAAGTCAAGAATTTCTCTTACAAGCTCGACGAATTGTTCAGGAGACATTTCAGCAATTCTGAAGTAGCCTGTTGGTCCAGTCATTATCTTTATGATTATGACACCTAAACTGAATATGTCGAACTTAATTGAAATTATAGCCGCGTCTATGTATTCCGGTGGTACATATCCACTGCATGGCACATCATATATGTTACTGATAATGTGGATCTAATCTAAATATATAGAATCTTTTATAATATTTACAAATATTTCAATGCACATGGGAAATAATTAGCTTACTGTGTTCCTATAGCACTTTTTGTCATTTGTGTTTGTTCTCCTCCGAGGAGCCTTGACAAGCCAAAATCTGCTATTTTCGGTACCATGTTCTCATCCAGCAATACATTAGCTGGTTTTAAATCCAAATGATACATAGTCAGTTCCTCATGAAGGTATTGTATACCCTCACAGATCCCCTTAATTATTGAATAGCGTGTGCACCAATCGTGTCCACTCGATTCATCTGCAGCCCATAAAGCACAAACTCAAAAATTGTCTGTTATGAATGATTAGTTAACATGTTACCATCTAATACAAATAGATCGTCATGCGTCATACCAGAAAGGAATTTGTCAAGGCTTCCATTAGCCATATACTCGAAGCAAAGCGCTCTTTTTGGCATCTCCGCAAAAACATATTTTCCGTTATATGGTAAGCATTCTCGCTGAGTTTCATGAGCATAGCCAACTAAGCGCACAATATTATTGTGTTGGAGGCTTGCAAGGTTGCGATACTCCTTCTCAAATTGCTCATCATCAAGTCCTGGGATATAATGGAGCAACTTCACAGCAATTGTTTCCCCATCCTCGTACTCCCCCTATTCAAGATCTCAGATGCATGCATTATTTGATTTTCTGTTTGTAGTGATATTTGAAACGTGCCCAGAGTATAACTAGCAAAGTATGGTTTAGCTAGAAACCATAAATACAGCTAGCTTAAATCATACCATGTAGACTTTTCCATACGAACCAACGCCAAGCTTCCGGTCCTCGGAGAAACTATTTGTAATATCTTCTAATAGATGGAAGGGCAAAAGCTTTGGCGCCACACCTGCACTGTCCATGTTGTTGCTTCTTCTGGTAGAAAAATTAAGAGAAAACTGTTAGTCATTGTCGTCTGCACGTATGGTCACACCATAACAAATCATGCCAAAAAATCCATCACTAAGGGCCCCTTTGATTCAAAGGAGTTCTATAGGATTTTTGGAGGATTCAAATCCTTTGGAATTTTTCCTACGTTTGTCTTTTGATTCATAGGATTGAATTCCATAGGAATTTTTTCAATGTAATCTTTTGTACTACATTTCATAGAAAATCTAACATTCACTTCAACCTCTTTTTACAATTCCTTTTGCTTTTCTTCTAAAAACAAACTCTCCTTGCTAATCCTATAGGATTCAAGTGGGCATATGACACTCCAATCATATACTTTTCCTATTCCTGCGTTTTCAAAATCCTGCGAATCAAAGAGGCCCTAAGAGCATCTCCAGCCGCGCCCTCACAAAGGCCTTCCCAGGCGTTTTTTTCACGCCGGCGCCGAAAAAACGGCCCAGTCGCGCCCCCAGGAGCCCGATTTTCGCTGGCCTGGGCCGAAATCAGCGCTGGCGGACACAAGCCGAACCCGACGCGCTGGGGGGCGCCGGGGCGAGCGGTTTTGGCGCGAAAGAGCCGCAGGCCAGCCGCGTCAGCGACACCGCGCCTCGTCTTCCCGCAGAACGCCTCGGTTTCCCGCGGGGAATCAATGGCAAGGCTGCCGCCGGTCAGCCTTGCCATTGATTTCTCGCGGGCGGCGCGGCGACGCCTCCCCTCCCGCCACGCGTACACACTGGCGCGGCTATAAAGCCGGTGGCCTCCCTCGCCTCTGGCCACACCATCCCTAGCCGCCGAGCTCTCCCTCTCCCGTGCGCCGCCGCCGAGCCCTCCCTATCCCTCCCCCGACGCCGCCGCCACCGGGCCCTCCCTCTCCCTCCCCTCGATGGCCGAACGTTTCCCCGACGACGAGGCGGCGGCCAACGGCTTCGGCCACCGCTCGCTCCGCGAACAGGAGTCGTGGCTCCTTTTCGAGGCCAACATCTCGGCGCCGCCAGACATGCGCGCCGGGCCAACGGGGTTGAGGCTCAGCAACGGGGGAGTGCCCATTCCCCCGTTGCCAGACGCCGTGGCGCGCCCCTCCTACTTCGCCGCCGAGGTAGAGATCGTGCACACCTCCCTCACCGACGAGCAGCTCGCTCTCCCCTAGTACGCCGCCGACAACCACGCGGCGTGGGCGGCGTACTTCGAGCGCCGTCAGCAGCAGAGGCTGGGGTCCACCAACGGGACGCCGGTGGTGGGCGGCCTGAAGAACAGCGAGGGGCGTCACCTGTGGTGGGGCGTCCCCGGCCGCACGCTCGAGGGCATGCTGACGCACCTTGAGGGCGGCAACAACCCGCTGTTGGCATACCCCCCGGCGAGGGCGGCCGCCCCGGCCCACCGCCGACGCGACGGGCAATGGATGCCCAGGAGGTTCGGCTCCTCCTCTTCTTCCTCCTCGCACTCTTCTTCCCACTCCTCCGGCTCTCCGGCGCTGCTCGGTGTCAAGGCCGAGCCCGCGGCGGAGACGCCGCTCGGCCGGCGCACTCGCAGCGCCGGCATCGTCATCAACGAGGGCGGCCGGCGCGCCTCCTCGTCGGCTCCTCCGCGCTTAGTCAAGCCAAAGACGGAGCCGGGGCTCGTGCCGGTGAAGACGGAGTTGGGTCTCCCCGCCGTGAAGACGGAACACGGCGATGTGGAGCTCGACAACGAGGCGGCCCTGGAATGGGCGCGTAAGGACTCCCTAAAGATGGTGACGGAGCGCCAGTGCACCGCCCTGCGGCGCTTCGTGCAGCGCCGCCGGGGCCGCGACGAAGGAGGAGGAGTCGTCATCGACGACAGCGACGACGACGACGCGCCGCCGCCGCCACCAGTCCGCCATGGCGACGCTGGGCAGGGGTCCAGCAGGGGCGGCCGCGTCAAGGAGGAGAAGGCCGATGATGACGACGGCGGTGAGGATGGCGGCAACGACGGCGACTACTCCGCGTTTAGCCAGTTCTTTTTTTTAGATTAGATATATATTTGCTATGTAATAAAAATCCACGAAAATGTCTAATATATGCCAAAGTTTGCCGGAATTTAGATGTGTTTAGCCGAACTGCGCCGAACGTTTTCTTTTTTGAACACGCCTGGGGCGGCCCTGGGGCCGGCGGCTGGGGACCAACTCACGACTAACTCACCCCAGGCCGATTTTTTGCGCCGGCTCATTCCCAGGCGACGATTTTAGGCGCCCCCTAGGGGCCCAATGGCTGGAGATGCTCTAAGAGTGGATGCTCTGCTAAGCGCTGACACCTGGAGATGGATGCCAAAATTCCATGACTAAGATGCATCTTCTATCATCCGGATCCGCTAGCTGTTGGACGACTAGCGAGTGTTGAGTCGGGGCTGTCTGTCTGCAGGAGCCAAGTGGAAGGTGGATAGGGATGGAGACGGCCGTGGAGGGGCAAGGCCGTATTGACAGTCGGCGAACACGCTTGGATGCATGCGATGGGCGAGCAGCGGAGGCGCGCGGGGCCGGCGGGAGGACGGCCAAGAGATGTGCGGGTGCGGGGGGCAACAGATCTAGACATATCCCAGCGGATGAGCATGCAGGTCCTAACATTGCCTAAGATCTACACAGATCTGTGAATATAGGGAAAAGAAAGCATTGATCTAATACAGTAATTACCAGCTAGCAGACTCCAAGGGAGACAAGAGAGGGCGCTCCTCCTCAACGCCCGTGCCCGTAGTTGTTGTTGCAGCCCAAGGAGAGAATGAGGAGCTACCACCCACCCATGCGTCTCGTCAAGTAGTTTTAAGCTAGCTCGGTCCTTTTTTTTCTTCTTTTTCTTACGGAAGCTCGGTCTCACCCGCTTGCAGATCAGTTTTTGCTTTAGATCAAAAAGTAGTGGTGCATGCTCTCCAGTGAACTTGGCTTTCTCCACATCTCCAAGGACTGATCAGTAATTTCTTGTTTCAAGGGTAGTTTCTGGAAAACCAGCTCTGCTTCTACTCCCTCCGTTTCTAAATATAAGTCTTTTTAGCCATTTTAAATGGACTACAACATACGGACGCATGTAGACATATTAGAGTGTAGATTCACCCATTTTGCTCCGTATGTAGTGACTTGTTGGAATATCTAGAAAGATTTATACTCCCTCCGTCCGAAAATACTTGTCCTCAAAATGGTTATATTCATTTTAGCCATTTTGAGGACAAGTATTTTCGGATGGAGGGAGTATTTAGGAGCGGAGGGAGTAGATTTTTCTAATGGGTGTGTGTCCGTGTACGGTACCGGTGTAAGCTTTGAGCTGATTAACACGTACACCTTTCTCAATTTTTTTTGTTTCCTTTAAAAAGGTTTCTTTGCAAAAGAAAAGATTAAACAAAAGGTTTATATCTGCACAGCATGAAAGATTGAACAAAGTTTTATCTGCACAGCATCCAAGAGAAGCCAGAAAGTTCCTCAATCTGTTCCTGTTCGGTCCCATTCCGAGGAGCAGACACAGCGCATCTATCAATAGTTCCTCCTAAAAAGGAGCCCATCCTACATGACCCGCCAGTCTTACTTTTGCTGCCGTTGGCTGCTACTGGCCGTCTGCTTTTACTGGATCAATTGATTCCTTGCCGGGCCGCTTCTGTGTACCTGCGAGTGGGTCTCCTCTTGTCGTTCGTCCACCAGCTGCTACAGATCCCTCGCTCGTGTCATGGGTGACGTCTGCTGCTTCTGGTTGTGCTGAGAGGTAGGCACGAAAAATGGAGTGGAAATTTTTCGCTTTTCCAAAGGAAAAATGGAAATCAAGAGAAAATATGAAAATGAAAATAAATTTTTTTATGCGAAAACGAAAAGAAATACGGAACGGTGTTTTCCGGTGGAAACAGATTTGATCGTCAGTGGTGAGGGGGCCGCCGGATCCCACGCTTGTGGATCGTTTTAGCTTTAGGTTTTAGAGCCCAAGAAGCTTAGGGTTTTGTGTCGTTCGACGTCTTGGCTTCGGCGGCAACGACGGCAATGCTGAATAAAGAAGCTCCGGATTCTTCTTCGGCGAGGCCGTCGTCTCTTTGGTCGGTGAAGGATCCGGGAACCAGTCTATACAAGCGGGGATGTCGAGGCGGCAGCGGCATCCTTGTGGTGGACATATGTCCTCGGGCTCCGCCGTTGCAACGGCGTCCGCTCCAACACCAGCGCGGAGCTTGGGAGGTAGTCAAGAAGGGGATGCAGATTATGGTATGCATCGACGACATCTAGCAGACGAAACGTGGGCTGGGCTGGTGGTTCGTGGATTGCAGGTATGGTTTGATACGTCTCCATCGTATCTACGTACCTAACGCTTTTGCTCTTGTTTTGAACTCTAATTTGCAAGATTTGAATGAAACTAACCCGGGCTGACGTTGTTTTCAGTAGAACTACTATGGTGTTATTTTTATGCAGATATAAATGTTTTCGGAATTGGACGAAACTTTTTGGAGAATTATTTTGGAATAAATAAAAATACTGGAACCAAGACCCACTGGAGGGGGGGCAGCTGTCTACTAGGCACCAGGGAGCGCCACCCCCCTCTGGCGCTGTGACGCCCCCGATTCAATCGTACACTAATCATGCATACAAATGTGTACGGTCAAGATCAGGGACTCACGGGAAGATATCACAACACAACTCTAAAACATAAATAAGTCATACAAGCATCATAATACAAGCCAGGGGCCTCGAGGGCTCGAATACAAGTGCTCGATCATAGACGAGTCAGCGGAAGCAACAATATCTGAGTACAGACATAAGTTAAACAAGTTGCCATAAGATGGCTAGCACAAACTGGGATACAGATCGAAAGAGGCACATGCCTCCTGCCTGGGATCATCGTAAACTACTCCTGGTCGTCGTCAGCGGACTGCACGTAGTAGTAGGCACCTCCAGTGTAGTAGGAGTCGTCGTCGACGGTGGCGTCTGGCTCCTGGGCTCCGACATCTGGTTGCGACAACCAGGTAGAAAGGAAAGGGGGAAAAGGAGGAGAAAGCAACCGTGAGTACTCATCCAAAGTACTCGCAAGCAAGGAGCTGCACTACATATGCATGGGTATATGTGTAAAGGGCCATATCAGCGGACTGAACTGCAGAATGCCAGAATAAAAGGGGGATAACTAATCCTATCGAAGACTACGCTTCTGGCAGCCTCCGTCTTGCAGCATGTAGAAGAGAGTAGACTGAAGTCCTCCAAGTAGCATCGCATAGCATAATCCTAGCCGGCAATCCCCTCCTCGTCGCCCTGTTAGAGAGCGATCACCGGATTGTATCTGGCACTTGGAAGGGTGTGTTTTATTAAGTACCTGGTTCTAGTTGTCATAAGGTCAAGGTACAACTCCAAGTCGTCCTGTTACCGAAGATCACGGCTATTCGAATAGATTAACTTCCCTGCAGGGGTGCACCACATAGCCCAACACGCTTGATCTCATTTGACCAGACACACTTTCCTGGGTCATGCCCGGCCTCGGAAGATCAACATGTCGCAGCCCCACCTAGGCCAACAGAGAGGTCAGCACGCCGGTCTAAACCTAAGCGCACAGGGGTCTGGGCCCATCGCCCTTAGCACACCTGCACGTTGCGAGGGCGGCCGAAAGCAGAAATAGCCCCCTTAATACAAGAGCAAGCTTACGTTCCAAACCGGCGTGCGCCGCTCAGTCGCTGACGTCACGAAGGCTTCGGCTGATACCACGACGCCGAGTGCCCATAACCGTTCCCGCGTAGTTGGTTAGTGCGTATAGGCCAGTAGCCAGACTCAGATCAAATACCAAGATCTCGTTAAGCGTGTTAAGTATCCGCGAACGCCGAACAGGGCCAGGCCCACCTCTCACCCAGGCGGTCTCAACCCGCCCTGTCGCTCCGCCACAAAGATCCACACAGAGGGCCGTTGGGACAAAGGTCCTTTCAGCCCCCAATCCGTGAATCACTCGCGGGTGCTCCACAAGCCGGCCCGACTTTAGTCACCACATGTATCATGTATAAAGTATATAGTATATACCCGTGATCACCTCCCAAGTGATCACAGCCCGATAGTATAGCACAACAGACAGACAAGAATGTAGGGCCACTGATGGAATACTAGCATCCTATACTAAGCATGTAGGATTGCAGGTAAAGGTAACAACAGTAGTAGCAAGGACAGGCTATGCATCAGGATAGGAATAACGGAAAGCAGTAACATGCTACACTACTCTAATGCAAGCAGTAGAGAGTAGAATAGGCGATATCTGGTGATCAAGGGGGGGGGGGCTTGCCTGGTTGCTCTGGCAAGAGAGAGGGGTCGTCAACACCGTAGTCGTACTGGGTAGCAACGTCGGTGGTCTCGGTGTCTAGCGGAAGAAGAGGGGGAAGAAACAATGAATACAACGCAAACAGATGCATAACGGTGCATGAAAAAGCAATGTGTGATGCTAGGCGTGCCCTAACGCGGTATGAGGTGATACCGGTGAAGGGGGAAAACATCCGGGAAAGTATTCCCGGTGTTTCGCGTTTTCGAGCAAAGGAGCCGGAGGGGGAAAGTTGCGAGTTCAGTATGTTAGGGATGTGTGGCGGACGAACGAGTTGCATATCCGGATTCGTCTCGTCGTTCTGAGCAACTTTTATGTATAAAGTTTTTTCATCCGAGCTACGGTTTATTTTATATTAATTTTAAAAGATTTAATCATTTTTAGAATTTATTTAGTTAACTTAATTCAACATTATCCAGAATAGTGCATGCTGACATCATCATGACGTCAGCATGACATCAGCAGTCAACAGAGGTGTTGACTGGTCAATCTTACGTGTGGGTCCAGTGGGACCCACCTGTCATACTCTGTTTAGGTTAAATAGGATTTAACTAAACTAATTACGGTTCAGTTAAACTAACTAGTTAATTAGACTAATTAAACAGGGTTAATTAACTTAATTAATTCACTAATTAATTAATTATTAATTTTATTAATATTATTTTTAATTCTTTTAATTCTTCTTTTTTAACGTTCTAGGGGTGGAGCCCGTTGTCCAGTGGCCAAGGCCTTAACGGGCACAGGGGGTTCGGGCGCACGGGCGCAGCCACGAGGGCGCACCCGGTTGGGCGCGCGGGCGCCGATGGGGTCGGGGAGAGGGGCGGCCAGCGCCGGCGAGCGGCGGGGCCGGCAGGAACGGCTGCAGGTCGCAGAGCGCGCGCGGCCAACGGCCAGCGGCGACGCCAGGAGAGGGGGCGAGGCCATGGCCGAGGTGGCCGGAGCAGGGGAGGTGGTGGCGCAAGGCGTGGCCGGAGGCCACGGTGCCGGCCAGGCGGCCGGAGCGGCGACCGCCGCGGCGGGAGGCGGCACGGGGACGTGGGGACAAGGGACGAAGGAGCGGGCGTCTTTGGGCGAGGCGAGCGCAAAGTGGCGCGGCCGGACGGAGCGCCGCGCGCGGCCAGGGCGCGACCCGGCCGCGGTGAGTGCGTGAGACAGAGGAGGGGAGGGGGAGTCGGTGCTCACTGCGGGATGCAGGGATCGGGGCAGTGGGGCGCGGGGAGGAGACGGAGAAGACAGCGACGTGGTGATGAGGTGCAGGCCGGCGAGGAGGAGGAGGCAGGCCGACGAGGACGTCCGGCGAGGTCCAGGCGGCGTCGTGCGCGGTCGATCTGGGCAGCGGGGTCGTTGAGGCCGTTCGGGGAGGAGGTCGAGGACGGCCGGGCGACGGGGAGACGAGCGGTTGCGGCGAGGGACGGCACCGGCGTCGGTGTTGAGCGGCGGGGGC
>LR880967.1:5875207-5914402 GCA_904067115.1 Aegilops sharonensis
AGACGGAGAAGACAGCGACGTGGTGACGAGGTGCAGGCCGGCGAGGAGGAGGAGGCAGGCCGGCGAGGACGTCCGGCGAGGTCCAGGCGGCGGCGTGTGCAGTCGATCTGGGCGGCGGGGTCGTTGAGGCCGTTCGGGGAGGAGGTCGAGGACAGCCGGGCGACGGGGAACGAGCGGTTGCGGCGAGGGACGGCACCGGCGTCGGTGTTGAGCGGCGGGGGCGCGTCGGGCTCGGCGCGGCCGTGGGTGCGTTCCCCTGATCCCGATCTGGATCGGGGAGGAGGAGAAGTGAGAGGGAGTGGGGAAGTGGGGGTGAGTGGGGGTTGCGGCGCTAGGGTTCCAGGGGAGTGGGGTTAAGGTGGGCGACGGCTGGGCCTGGTGGGTTGGCCCAATGGGGCTGTGGTCTGCTGGGCCGGAGCCCAGTGGGGGGGTTTGCTTTCTCCTTTTTTTAGCTTTGTTTTTTGTTTTCTTTTCTTTATCTATTTTCTTTTCTATTTTATTTAGTTTAAAGCACTTAGGCACTTTGTAAAATTATGCTTTTTTCAATATAATTACTTTAGCAATATTTGTCACACACTGAACATATATATTGCCATGCAACGGATGCACTAGAGCTTTCATAGTTCTGGAGTCGGAAGGCCAGATCTGGAGTCCGTTCGGGGCTCCGGAGAGGGGGATCTTCCATCTTCGTCATCACCAACCATCCTTTATCATCAATTTCATGATGCTCACCGCCGGGAGTGAGTAATTCCTTCGTAGACTTGCTGGACGATAATGGGTTGGATGAGATTCATCATGTAATCGAGTTAGTTTTTATAGGGCTTGATCCCTAGTATCCATTATGTTCTGAGATTGATGTTGCTATGACTTTGCTATGCTTAATGCTTGTCATTAGGGCCCGAGTGTCATGATTTCATATCTGAACCGTTTATGTTTCCACCATCATATCTATGTTCTTGATCCGATCTTGCAAGTTATATGCAGCTATTACGTGTTATGATCTGCATACGCCAAGGTGACAATAATTGGGATTCTTTCGAGTGATTACCGTAGTTTGAAGAGTTCATGTATTCACTTTGAGTTAATGCTTAGTCCCGGTTCTCTATTAAAAGAAGGCCTTAATATCCCTTACACTACTAGGGAAATGCTTATACACAGGAGCTTAGAAGTAGGGTTGGAAAATAGTGACTGTTGTTGCTAGTTATCAGTAGCGCTGTTCCTTGGCGGCGCTACTAGTAACTCTATAGCAGTAGAGCTGGAAAATAAAAACACGCTACTAGTAACTCTATAGCAGTAGAGCTGGAAAATAAAAACACGCTACTCCGAGGTAGTCGATGTGGTCGCAGGCGAAGCTGCATTTGGACTCCTTGACGAACAGCTGGTGCGCGCGGAGGAGCTCGAAGACGATCCACAGGTGCTCCAGGTGTTCTTCCATCATTTCACTGAAGACGAGGATGTCATCCAGAAAAATGATAACAAACTTGCGCACATACTTACTGAAGATCGCGTTCGTCAGGCACTGGAAGGTGGCCGACGCGTTCGTCAGCCCGAGCGGCATGACCCGGAACTGGAAATGCCCGTGGTGCGTCTTGAACGTTGTCTTGGCTTCGTCCTCTTCACGCATTCTGATTTGATGATACCCCGCGCGTAAGTCCGGTTTGGAGAAGACGGCCGCGCCTGCCAGTTTGTCGAGGAGTTCGTCGACAACGGGCAGCGGGAACTTGTTTTTAATGGTGGCGTCGTTGAGCCGGCGGTAGTCGACGCAGAACCTCCACGTACCATCATGATGTTTAAATGTTGCCAATAGTTTACTTGGAAACTTGTGGCAGCTGACCAAAGTTTACTTATGTTCCTCCTTGAATGTGAAATTGGCATGTGAACTTGCTCCCTTCCGTCTTTAAAATATGACCTTTTAGACGTCTACATGGTGTTCATAACGTAATTCTGCTACTTAATTTCTACTCCCTTCGTTCCTAAATAATTGTCTTTCTAGAGATTTCAACAAGTGACTACATACGGAGCAAAATGAGTGAATCTACACTCTAAAACATGTCTACATACATCCGTATGTTGTAGTTCATTTGAGATGGCTAGAAAGACAATTATTTGGGAACGGAGGGAGTACTATAGTATTTCTTAAATTTAATAAAACTGTTACGTTGTGAAAGTATTTTCTGATACCAATCTGTAAATATGATTTCTCACATATCCAACCGAATCATATGTAAAAACATTTTCCAAAAAAATTGACGGTGAAAGTTTTAAAAGTTTGATGAAAACTATGTCCCAGACGTCATACTTATATGGACTGAGAGGGATTATATGATACTCCCTCTATAAACAAATATAAGACGTTTTAAATCATTAAAGTAGAGATCTAAAAGGTCTTGTATTTATTTACAGAGGGAGTACATGGCACTGTTCCAACCTGATCCATCCCTGTATATTTCTGCAACCATGATCCATGCCCAAAGCTCAAAAACCATGCATGGTCTGATGATACCTAAGCAATAATTCAGACGTTTTGTTTGTAGCCATTGCGCAATTTGGAGGAGCTGTTGGAAGAATTGATTGCGATCGCTGCCAACTTGTTTCACCAATATGATTTTAGTTTGCATATAAGATTTGGTCAAAGTCAAGCTTTGTTAACTTTGGCTAAGTTTATAAAAAAAAATATCAAGATTCACAATATGAAATCAATATTGTTAGATGCATCATGAAATTAAGTTTCATACCATATAACTCTAGTATTGTAGATGTTTCATATTTTTTTTTCTACAAAGTTGGTCAAACTTTATAAAGTTTGACTTTGACCAAATCTTATATGGAGAATAAAAAGAAACGGAGGGAGTATTGAAAAAACACACGCATAAATTCAGTCGCCAAGATGCTGGCTAGACCAGCCAATCAGGTTGCAAAGCAAAAACTATATGAGACAACAAAAAACTGGAACCACATCACACTACCACAACAAAGGATTTCAAGTTTCACTCTTCCTGATTTCAAGTCAATTCAGCCGAGGATATTATTTTCCACAAGCAAAAAACTAAGGTTCAGCTCCCACATGGGCCTGGGGTTTTTTGGGGTTTCAGACACAAATAACAGAACCGAATGCACATATGGAAGGTACATTGTGAATCTACGGCGTCAACCCGCTGGAGCTACTTGTCCTCAGTGATGAGCTGCTGCCTCCTCCTTGGGCTTGGTCATCTGGAGAGCCAAAAAAACAGCATGCAACCGTAAGAAGATGGATTGATGGTAAAAATAGAGAAGAATTATGATTCAGTGAACAGAAAAAACATGTCTTACACTAAGCAGTTAATGGATCAGCTAAACAGAAATAAGATGAACATTACTATCTCTATAATAAGCCAGATATGAAGATTAAGTGTCTTTCTTATTCGTGGCTGAAGCAGGAAACAAAACATTATGATTCAGCAGTGATACTCGATATTTGACAAGTATGGTTTCATCCATACAAGTTAGTCAGAGCAATGTACAAGATAAATCGTTTTGTATAAAGTGTGTCCAATCAATATCCAAAATGCTATCAAGCAGAGCATAGAAACAAAGTCCCTAGATCTATACAGATCATGGATAGATGACCCCGGCGACTTGTCGAGCTACTAAGGCAACTTATGGTACATGCTTTCCTGAGCAAGATCTATATCCGGCAACCAAACTTTTACTTAAATACAAAACACATGGCCCATGAGTTGTGAGAAGTAGAAATTTTAAGCAGTGCAGTGTTGGACTAGGCCTCAGAATCAACTGTCAGATACCAGCAGAAGAATTCACATGACAGCAAGCAGGTGCAACCAGAGGCAGGGGAACATGAAGAGACAAGTCTCCAGAACTAGTCCATGAATCCATGATGCCGCTACATATTATTCCTACTGAAACTAACAGAAGATGCTAACAAGCCTTGAGAACTAGCGCATGACGCTAAGTAACCCTGTCATCCCGTCCAATCATGCAAATGTAGTTATAGGCCAACAACGGAGAGACAAGCAGCAGCGGAACACTAATTGCTAATGCTAAGGAATCAAGTGCTAGGAAGTGACGATTTCTCAATTGTGGCTCTGAACCCAAACCCTTGGTAAATCTCTGGGTCAAGAGAGAAGAGAAGACAGCACACAGCCAAGGCTAAGCGCGACGCAGGCCAAACCAGAAGAATGAATAATCAAGGCGCTCAACCAGCAGCAAATCGGCTACAGTCCGAATCCCATCTCGGAAGACAAGCCCTTGACTAATAACCTCAGATTCGCGGGCGGCGCACAGAGCACAGCCCAATCCAATCCAATCCTATCATATCCAATCCAATCATATCCAGCCCTAGGACCAAACCCTCCTAACCCTAGCAAGCAACCACCGGGCGCGCCGACCCACATCTGACGCCAGCAAAACCGCATCGAACCAGAGACAGAGGAAGGAAGGGGGTTGGGGGATCGGGCGCGTTACCATACCTTGAGGATGCCGAGCTTGATGGAGCCGTAGACGACGCCGACGCCGACCGCGGAGACCCTGGCCACCTGCAAAGCAACATCGCCGATCATCGGTCGGTCAGTCAGATCTGATCCGCCAAGGCCGCGGAGGAGTCGGGAATCGGGCGCGTGCGTCGCTTACGAGGGCGAGGGTGCTCTTGCCGGAGTAGGGTCCCGGGGTGAACGGCATGGCGGCGGCGGCGGCGGGATCGGGATCGGGGACGACGACGAGGGTTTGGCGCTGCGCCGGCGGAGTCTCTTCTCTTTTCGTGGGGGAGAAGAAGGCGACGGGAGGGGAGGGCTCCGGCCTCCGGGTGATAAAGAGGGATGGGATCGGGGTGGGCCGGGCCGGGCCGGCCCGCGTTCCCCAGACGTTGCAGGTGGGGCCCGCGTGACACAGTGGCTGGGTTCTTCTTCTTCTTCTTCTCTTTTTTATTTTAGCTGAGGGGGGTTTCTTCTTGTGCTCCAAGAAGAGTTTCTTCTTCACTTCATCAATCAACTACAAGAAAGAAAAAAAAAATACAAGCCTTGGAATTTTGGTTATTTTCTTAACTTGTTTTGGAAGTTTGGTTCAAATACAAATTGTGTTCACCGTCTTGATGTTGGTAATGTAACAACTCAAGCGGTTTTCCCGGCAATGGCAATGAAACCGCACCGCACCCCGCCCGCTTAGGCGCTTAGTGAGGTTTTGTATACACAAAGAAATGCCCAAACCGGCATCGTATGGAGGAAATGCAGGGCACAAGCAATAACGCAACTTCACGCTCGAAAACCCCAAACAAATTCACCAAACCGCAAATTCAGATCGCTACGCAACAAGTACCAGTTTTCCCAAACAGAAACGCAACCACTCCCTGTAATAATCATCAACAATATGAACGTTTTTGTCCTCTCACACATCCACCACTCAACATTTTATACACCATATAACTCAGGGGAATTCGTGTCGCATCTCAAACACCTCGCGAATTCACCTCGCGAATTCCGGCCCCAGGGCACCACCACATGGTTAACACACACACATACATACATACATACATACACCGGTCAGCGAGCTCCCCCGTTCGCGCAGCGCCCGCGAATGTGTTACAAAAGGGCCTCCAAAATAAGGGCGAGGATGTAAGGTTACAAAACACGATCGCCGCCTCCAGTGGGAGCGCGCGGCGCACGATAAAGATTAAACCTGATCGCTAACTCCACACACCTAAACACAGCCATCATGGAGGTCTAACAGCAGCTGCACATGTCAGGAGACCGTTAGATCAGACTACTACGAGGGAGGAGGGGGAGGAGGGGCGGGGGCCTTCAGCTTTGGGACCTTGAAACTGGAGTGGAAGAGTACCTGCTGGGGCGCAGGCGACGACGACGACGCGGGCTTCAGGTGCGTCATCCTCGAGGAGCAGCGCCGGAGCGCCAGTCCCTGCACGCAGCAATGGTGTTCTGTCAGCACACATTATCCTCCTCATAGTATCCATAGATAATACTTTTTTTTACCAGCTCAGTTGCGCCACAGGAGAACAAAGGTACAATAAAACCAAGAAAAAAAAATCAAGGAAGGTCTTGAAGCAACTAGTATGTTTTCTATGCCATGTACCACAATACGAGCTCAGAAAACATTTAATAACTAACAGGGCAAACTTTCAACACAATGATAAACATTGCACCAAACTACAGCAAAATATCTTGAAGCTACTATTGATAGTGTTGGTTAAGGTTCATAAGAACAAAAAACACAACTTCCTATAGCACTCAAAACCAAGCATTATTAGGTTCAATTAACCTCAACCTGCAACATCCATATTCAAAGCTCACATTAGGCTCAAAGCCAACATTTGTAGAAAACTTTGATGCTCAACACTTCTAAGCATGTAAAGGATCGCTCTTGTCCATGATATAGTTAAAACTTTGATTGTGATTGCAGAGATATTCGGAAACCGAAAGTTTATCAATAGTCTCGAGGAAACTATGTGACAGTCCCGTTGTGAGCATTCAAGACTTGAAGAACACTCTCACCTAGTTTCCATCAGTTTACTGTTCGTCCATATTTACAGCAAGATGCAACTCATGCAGCCCACCAAGAATTAGGACATCATAATGTGTGAGGCAGAAAATTCAAAGCAACACAAGCAAAGATGATATGCCTCCTCATTGTCACGTAATTTTGGACTATGCACACAGAATAAAAAAAACTAGCCACCTCAGGTGTGAAAATAGTTCAGAAGAAATATTGATGATAATGAAAACAGCATATGTTGCCGTCCTACTACTGGTATCACAAGTGTATCTATGATGGTCCTTTATGAGCACCTACGACTCACATGATGCTCATCTAAATTCCATCAACATTACTATTTGTCCATATTTACAGCAGGATGCATCTTACGCGGCCTACCAAGAATTAGGACATTGATGTGCAAAAAGGATTACAGTGTATATGTGGTGATCCTTTATGAGCATCTACAGCTCACAAGATACTCACCTAAATTCCACCAACATTATTGTTTGTCCATATTTTACAGCAGGATGTAACTTATGCGGCCTACCAAGAATTAGGACATAGATGAGTCGTGTCCTACTACTAGTCTCCCAAGTGTATTTGTGCTGGTCCTTTATGAGCATCTACGACTCACATGATGCTCATCTAAATTCCATCAACATTAATATCTGTCCATATTTACAGCAGGATGCAACTTATGCGGCCAACCAAGAATTAGGACATATATGAGCAAAAAGGTTTACAGTGTCGTGTCCTACTATTAATCAGTCTCCCGAGTGTATATGTGATGGTCCTTCATGAGCATCTGCGACTCACATGATGCTCACCTAAATTCCATCAACCTTATTATTTGTCCATATTTACAGCAAGACGCAACTCATGCGGCCTACCAAGAATTAGGACATAGATGAGCACATGGTTAGTGTCAAGAGTGGTATGTTATTCTACTCTGCAGGGTAGGTCTTGCTTCTGCATATAGATGAACAAACCAGTAGTACAGTGTTATAGGTAAGGTTGAAAGTGATATGGTTAAAGCAAGGAACATATTTGGCCACGTCCTTCTTATTCTCCTTGAATTCATCTGTGATGGTCCTTCATGAGCACCTAGCAAGGAACATGATGCTCACCTAAAATCCATCAAGCTAACTCTTTGTCCATATTTACAGCAAGACACAGCTGAGGCGGCTTCCCAAGAACTGGACATTACAATTATTGGTGAAAAGTTGTTACCGACGCAAGTAAAGTACAGATGCTACTATTTAGGAACAACAGCTGATCGCAACTCATGCAAGGTACAAAGAATTAGGACACTGCAAATGATGAGGAAAGGGGGTAAAATGCCATGAGATGCATAATATTTCCAAACTGCAGGTTAGGCTTGTTTATGCATATACATAAAGATGAACAAACTCGCAATACAAGGTTACCCATTAGCTGGAAAGTGATATACTGGTAAGTCGGAGACGTATTTTGCATGGATCCGACTTTTCTCTAAGAATGTACTTCAGTATGTGTGATGGTACTTTAGCGTCTAGGTTATCAGTGGAGCATGTCAGTAACTCAGTACATGAATGATGTACTTGGGAATGGAATACTTACACTTGATAACGAGGAGGCACACTGACGCTTTTGACTGGTCTCAGGATGATCTTCTTCTGCCATTTGCCTCCGAGGATTACCTTTAGACTTGCCCCGTACAGATGGACCTTCAGACCTAGATCTTCTATGTGACCCGCTGATATCCTTCCGCTTTTGACTAGCCTGAAGGTGCCCACTATTGAGTTTTTGGATTTCATCGTCTTTCTCACTGACCAGGGAGTGCATTTTTTGTAGCTTATCCTCAAGAGCCAGCACCTTCTTTTTGGCATCATTAGCTTCTGCTTGCAATCTGCCAACATCGCCATCCTTCTTTTGGGCCACCACTTGCAGTTGCAGCTCCTCCACCTTCCGCTGAAGCTTCTCTGCTGCTTCAGTAGCCTGTGCGGCCTCCATCTTCTTCTTCCTAAGGAGCGCCTCGTAGTCCTTCTCCATTGTCTTGTACTGGTTCCACACGAAATCCTTTTCTGCAAGCAACGCGGAAACCTCACTCTCCTTCTGCGAGCTCAGGGCCTTATAGGCTTTCTTTAGCTTCCTTATCTCTGCTCTCAGATTTCTTCCACTGTGCTCGGGGTCTGTAGTCGGCTCGCTGAGCTCGGCACAACTTTCAGCCTCCTTCAGTTTTATCTGAAGTTATGGAAGAAAAAAGGAGCAGACACAGAACAACAATTAACGAGATGGACAAATTTTTGCTGCGTGCTTGTGGGTAACGCAACTGTGTTTCGGTAAAGTACCTTCAGCTCATTGTTTTCTTGAGCCAAAGCAGCTGCATCTCTTTTGAAATCCTCCAAGTCGCCATCTTGGTGTTCTACATCAAACACAAAACACAATGATATCAGCAACCAGTAGCAACATAAATCCTTAGCAAAACGTTATTCCAAACGGAAAAAAGCAAAGCACTAGCTGTCATTTTAACTGGGTCGCAATCGCCACGAATCCCAGTTCTTGATGAATGTGAATGGAGAGATAAGCTGTGGACATGACAAAATATCATTGTTGCCTTCTTGGACTACCGCTTTGGCGTCCAACAAATGAAACAATGCAGGAACTGCCGCAGCAACTAACAACTTCTGAAGCCCACACAATACTAATGTATGCATTTAGTCGGTTAGCATACAACTTCCCTAAAATTTCCATAGGGCAAAACGTAGAAATAACTAAACCAGCACAGCAGCATTTCCATAGGGCAGCGGATAGGCCTCCCGAAACAGCCCCTGTGCCGAAAAAGACGCCGACTTTGGCACCTGGAGCTACCCTAAATCCTCCAGGAGAGCCCATGCCGCGGGATTTCTGCCACCAAATCGACAAGAACGGCACATAGGGGGAGGGGGGTTGGGGATTTTGTGGTCTTACCGATGTAGATCCGGTGGCGGCGCACCTCGAGGTCCTTGTCGCCGAGGAGCAGGTCGAGCTTGGCGGCGTCGCCCCGCCGCAGGCAGTCCTCCACCCTCCGCGTCTGCCAGCGAAACCCTAGGGACCGTCAGCCGCCGGCCGGCCGGACCTCGTCGGAGAAGGATGGAATCAGGGAGGGAGGAGGGGGGAGGGAGGGGCGGACCTCGTCGAGGCGGTCCCGGAGGACGGCGTCGCGGTGGAGCCAGAAGTCGTGCTGGATCTTGAGGACGGCCTCGAGGCGCGTGCGGTCGGCTAGCAGCGCCTCCACGTCCCGGTGGCTCTTGCGCAGGATGCCCACCATCCGGTCGTAGATGCGCAGCCACTCCTCCCGCCCACCGTCCCGCGCCGGCGACGCGCCGCCGCCGCCGCCAGCCATGGATGGGGTTCGAGTCAGGGTGGAGCGGGGGGCGTCTCCGTCTTTTCGCCTGAGGATTGCGGGCGGGGTTTGGGGGTCGGAGGGAGAGCCGGAAACGACCGTTGTTGCTTTATAAATAAAAAAAATTCTCACCTTTTTTTGAGAGAGAAAAAAACTCACATTAATATTAATATCTTGCTCCATGGCCATGGAGAAAATAAGTTTCTTTTTCTTTTTCTTTTACCTCTTCATTGTCATGGGGGCGTCGCCTTCGATGTGGCCGAGGAGCCGTCGAGGGTGTGGTCTCGTGAATCCACCACTGGTGTGTCAGCAGGGGATGTCGCCCCGGGTCTCCGGCGGCGGTGCGGGGTATCTCTCCCTGCACAGTGAGCGGCGGTGTTGACACACGAACACGTTACGTGTACCCTCGACGCCGGGGGTGATGCACCGCAGCTCACGTCGAAGGAGACCCGACCGACAGCGCGATACGCAAGACAGTCGGCGGGTGCTTTTGCAGACCCGAAACCCCGCGCACCCGGGAGGGACCCCGTCAGGGATTGCGGCGGCTATGGGCTGCCCTAGGTCGATTCGCTCGCCTCTAGAGCCTCGGGATTCGCAGCTCTCAAACACGGAGAACAGCGAAGAACGAGAGAGAAAACGGTGGAGAGATAAAACGTAGACAGGAAAAAGTAGTATATTGATTTGTTCGATTGTGTGTCGTTCAATCGGCCGTCACCCCTTGGGTATATAAGAGGCGGCTGGACTTCCCGTGCAAGGAAAAGGCTTGGATTCACGTCCAAAACTCTAGTCAAATTCGGATTGATTTTGTCCGAACTTTCCAAAACTGCTCGGTTTAAACTGGCTGCACCTTGCGGGTCTTTTTTGTGGTGGTAAACGATCTCGGATGGAAACGAGCCCAAAAGCAATCTTGACCGTTTCGACGAGACGAACAACTTTTATGTTGAACGTTTTCTGATTCGAGGCCATCTTCTGGGGCAGAACACTCACGCATTACGTCAGACACTTGCCAAGACATGTCTGGTCTCCCGCGTCATATTTCGCCTCTTGACAGGGCTGCATTCAGATAGCTCTAACTTTTGAATACGAACTCAGATTGAGATGATTTTTATATAAAAATCGACCGATTTTACGAGACGAAGACAATTCATGTAGAGCATTCCTTCATCCGAGGTTGTCCTGGAGGCTTAATTGACCAAAAAGCACTCAGAACACCTAAACATGACAATCTGAGTGTAGTTTTGGTCTTTGATATGATGCCGAATAATTATGGTCCAAACATTAAAGTTGTTCCATTCGGTGATGTGAAACTTTTCATGCTGAAAACCCTTTCACTCTGTATCTTGCCAAAATCAGGCGTCAAAACATGCCCCCCTGTTTTTCGGCAAAGCTTGCACGCCGAAAAATAATATGCATAGTGTTCGTTCTAAGGACGATGTCAACACTCCATTGGCCATTTATTTTCCTCAGGGCGATAATTATATATCGGCCATGTTTGTGCTAAGGGCGATAGTCGTATATCGGCCATTGCCTACTCAGGCTTCCTGCCACACACTCGGGTGGTACTTCTTCAAATATTTTCCGTTGAGAGCTCGGGGTAACAATGCCCCTTGTATTGATTCCACCAAATATGAATTTCCGGGAACAACCCTTGTAATTCTAAAAGGACCTTCCCAACTCGGAGACCACTTCCCGAATTTCCTATCTCTTGAACCAATCGGCAGAATCACCTTCCAGACGAGATCACCAACTTGAAAATTCTTCAACTTAACTTTCTTATTGTAAGCTCTTGCAACCCTCAACTTGTCTCTCTCTATGTACTTCAAAGCAACCAAACGTTTATCGGCAACTTCATCAATATTGTCCATCATCAAGTTATAAAAGTCTACTGCCGATAAATCATTTTGTTTGGCTATTCTCAAAGCATTCAAATTTACTTCCACTGGTAAAACAGCCTCTTGGCCATATACAAGCTCATATGGAGTCACCTTGGTAGCACCATGCCTTGAAATTCTATGTGCCCACAAAGCTTCAGACAACAACTCATGCCATCTCCTCGGATTATCCTCAATCCTCTTCTTGATGAGCTTGATTAAAATTTTATTGCTAGACTCAGCTTGTCCATTAGCTTGGGCATNTATCGGCCATGTTTGTGCTAAGGGCGATAGTCGTATATCGGCCATTGCCTACTCAGGCTTCCTGCCACACACTCGGGTGGTACTTCTTCAAATATTTTCCGTTGAGAGCTCGGGGTAACAATGCCCCTTGTATTGATTCCACCAAATATGAATTTCCGGGAACAACCCTTGTAATTCTAAAAGGACCTTCCCAACTCGGAGACCACTTCCCGAATTTCCTATCTCTTGAACCAATCGGCAGAATCACCTTCCAGACGAGATCACCAACTTGAAAATTCTTCAACTTAACTTTCTTATTGTAAGCTCTTGCAACCCTCAACTTGTCTCTCTCTATGTACTTCAAAGCAACCAAACGTTTATCGGCAACTTCATCAATATTGTCCATCATCAAGTTATAAAAGTCTACTGCTGATAAATCATTTTGTTTGGCTATTCTCAAAGCATTCAAATTTACTTCCACTGGTAAAACAGCCTCTTGGCCATATACAAGCTCATATGGAGTCATCTTGGTAGCACCATGCCTTGAAATTCTATGTGCCCACAAAGCTTCAGACAACAACTCATGCCATCTCCTCGGATTATCCTCAATCCTCTTCTTGATGAGCTTGATTAAAATTTTATTGCTAGACTCAGCTTGTCCATTAGCTTGGGCATAATACGGAGAGGAATTGAGCAACTTTATGTTATAAGATTCGGCAAACTCTCTGACTTGGTGTGACATGAAAGATGAACCTTGATCCGTAGTTAACGTTTGAGGAATACTGAATCTATGAATAATGTGCTCGGTGATGAACTGAATTACCTCCGTATGTGTCATGTTCTCGAGAGGTACTACTTCAGATCATTTAGTGAAATAATCAGTTGCCACCAATATGAACCGATGCCCTTTTGAAGAAGACGGGTGGATTTGTCCAATGAAATCTAAACCCCAACCTCTGAAAGGCCACGGTTTGATAATAGGATGTAACATAGCAGCAGGAGCCAATTGAATATCACCAAACTTTTGACAAGCTTCACATCCTTTATAATATCTGAAGCAATCATTAATCATAGTCGGCCAATAAAACCCAGCACGCCGCAATAACCATTTCATCTTGGGAGCCGACTGGTGAGTGCCACAAATACCTTCATGTACTTCCCCCATAGCAACTCTTGCCTGGTCCTCATCCAAACACTTTAGAAGAACATCATCGACTGTTCGGCGATACAGACCATCATCTCTCATTGTATACTTAAAAGCCATACGCCGAACAGCCCTATCCACCCTTTCACTCGGATTGCACAAGTAATCAACAATGGGCTTTCTCCAGTCGGAATTATCACCTGCACTAGATTTTTTGTTAATGGCCGAATCAGTGGGTTCAGGTTCGGCCTCTCCCATATTGGCAAGATAAGACATCGGTTTTTGAGAGATATGAAACATGCCACGATCAACATGATATCCAGATGCTTGCTGTGCCAACTCATTTGCTTTCCAGTTGTCATGTCTAGATATATGTGCAATGCTAAAACAATCCAAAGTAGAAATTATATCTAGACATTTATCAAGATAAACATTAAGTGATTCGTCCAAACACTGAAAGACTCTGGATATTTGCTGCACCACTAGTAACGNGAGAGGAATTGAGCAACTTTATGTTATAAGATTCGGCAAACTCTCTGACTTGGTGTGACATGAAAGATGAACCTTGATCCGTAGTTAACGTTTGAGGAATACCGAATCTATGAATAATGTGCTCGGTGATGAACTGAATTACCTCCGTATGTGTCATGTTCTTGAGAGGTACTGCTTCAGACCATTTAGTGAAATAATCAGTTGCCACCAATATGAACCGATGCCCTTTTGAAGAAGACGGGTGGATTTGTCCAATGAAATCTAAACCCCAACCTCTGAAAGGCCACGGTTTGATAATAGGATGTAACATAGCAGCAGGAGCCAATTGAATATCACCAAACTTTTGACAAGCTTCACATCCTTTATAATATCTGAAGCAATCATTAATCATAGTCGGCCAATAAAACCCAGCACGTCGCAATAACCATTTCATCTTGGGAGCCGACTGGTGAGTGCCACAAATACCTTCATGTACTTCCCCCATAGCAACTCTTGCCTGGTCCTCATCCAAACACTTTAGAAGAACATCATCGACTGTTCGGCGATAAAGACCATCATCTCTCATTGTATACTTAAAAGCCATACGCCGAACAGCCCTGTCCACCCTTTCACTCGGATTGCACAAGTAATCAACAATGGGCTTTCTCCAGTCGGAATTATCACCTGCACTAGATTTTTTGTTAATGGCCGAATCAGTGGGTTCAGGTTCGGCCTCTCCCATATTGGCAAGACAAGACATCGGTTTTTGAGAGATATGAAACATGCCACGATCAACATGATATCCAGATGCTTGCTGTGCCAACTCATTTGCTTTCCAGTTGTCATGTCTAGATATATGTGCAATGCTAAAACAATCCAAAGTAGAAATTATATCTAGACATTTATCAAGATAAACATTAAGTGATTCGTCCAAACACTGAAAGACTCTGGATATTTGCTGCACCACTAGTAACGAATCACCGTAAGCCTCAATATGTGTAACACCTATAGCAAGTAGCATCTCTAAACCGAATAACAATGCTTCATATTCGGCTTGATTGTTTGTGCAAAAATATTCTAAGCGGCATGAGGCTTCAAAAACAGCACCATGAGGAGATATATAAACAATACCAACACCTTGGCCATTGCTACAAACTGAACCATCAAAGTACAATCTCCATGGCACTAATGAAACAAGGTTTATATCAACATCATGCTTGTCATTAATCTGATGTTCAACAATGAAATTAGCAACAATTTGGCCTTTCATGGATTTTATAGATTCATAAGCCAAATCATATTCAATCAAAGCATAAGCCCACTTGCCAATTCTACCACTAAGAATTGGCCTATGCAACATGTACTTAATGACATCGGTTTGACAAGCTACTACACAAGCACTCGGCACTAGGTAATGTCTCAATTTTGTGCAAGCATAATATAAGCATAGACNATATTCAATCAAAGCATAAGCCCACTTGCCAATTCTACCACTAAGAATTGGCCTATGCAACATGTACTTAATGACATCGGTTTGACAAGCTACTACACAAGCACTCGGCACTAGGTAATGTCTCAATTTTGTGCAAGCATAATATAAGCATAGACATAGTTTTTCAATAGATGTATACCTTGTCTCGGCGTCCAATAAGCGTCTGCTCAAATACGTAATGGCATGCTCTTTTCCTTCGGTATCTTGAGTCAAAACAGCACCAATAACACCTTCCTCTGCTGCGATATAAAGCTTAAAAGGCTCTCTATGCTTGGGTGCTTTCATTACCGGAGGAATGCACAAATAATTCTTGATCATATCAAAGGCTTCTTGCTGTTTTGCCCCCCAAGTGAAATTAACATCATTCTTTAACCGAAGGATAGGAGTAAATGCATCAACTTTCCCTGACAGATTGGCTATGAACCTTCTCAAATAATTGACCTTGCCAAGGAACTTTTGCATATCTCTCTTGCATGTTGGAGCCTCCACTTTCTGTATGGCCTCTATCTTTTTGGGATCAATTTCGATGCCATGTTCATGAATAATGAAACCCAAAAATTTGCCAGCTGAGACGCCGAATGCACATTTCAAAGGATTCATCTTTAGTCCATACCTTTTCATTCTCTCAAAAGCTAAACGCAAATCGGCCAAGTGAGATTCAAAATCATCCGATTTGACAACAATATCATCAATATAAACTTCAAGTATGATACCGAGTAAATCATGAAAAATCAAATTCATAGCTCTTTGATATGTGGCTCCAGCNTTGCATATCTCTCTTGCATGTTGGAGCCTCCACTTTCTGTATGGCCTCTATCTTTTTGGGATCAATTTCGATGCCATCTTCATGAATAATGAAACCCAAAAATTTGCCAGCTGACACGCCGAATGCACATTTCAAAGGATTCATCTTTAGTCCATACCTTTTCATTCTCTCAAAAGCTAAACGCAAATCGGCCAAGTGAGATTCAAAATCATCCGATTTGACAACAATATCATCAATATAAACTTCAAGTATGATACCGAGTAAATCATGAAAAATCAAATTCATAGCTCTTTGATATGTGGCTCCAGCATTTTTTAATCCGAATGTCATCACTGTCCACTCAAATAAACCAAGGAAACCAGGACATCGGAAAGCTGTTTTGTACATGTCCTCTTCAGCCATAAAAATTTGATTGTATCCGGCATTACCATCTAGAAAGCTAATAACCTTATGTCCAGAAGCATCATTAATAAGCATATCGGCTATTGGCATGGGATACTCATATTTGGGTGTAGCCCTATTCAAATCTCTGAAGTCAATGCACACCCTCAACTTGCCGGATCCCTTCTTCTCCACTGGGACAATGTTAGAAATCCACTCGGCATACCTGCAAGGTCGAATGAAATTAGCTTCAAGCAGTCGACCGATCTCTTCCTTGATCCGGTCATATGTTTTCGGATTAAACTTTCTGGTCGACTGTTTATAAGGTCTAAAACCGGCCTTTATAGGCAACCGATGCTCCACTAGCTCTCGGCTCAACCCTGGCATCTCATGATATTCCCATGCAAAGCAACAAACATATTCTTTCAATAGCTCGATTAATTTAGCTTTACAATCGGCTTTCAAATTTTTGTTTATAAATGTCGGTCGACTGACTGATCCGTCTCCGATATCTACCTCTTCTAACGGATCGGCCGATGTAAAACCTTGTCCAAGTTTATCCATGTCATCCAACTCCTCAATAGACTCATACATATCGTTCTCGCCGGACCGATATTTTACAAGACGTTTTTGTAACCACTCGGAACTAGAATCCATTTAAACATATCATACCTTGGAGCCGATTGCATTCAGTCGGCTTTAAAGACACGNTCCGGCATTACCATCTAGAAAGCTAATAACCTTATGTCCAGAAGCATCATTAATAAGCATATCGGCTATTGGCATGGGATACTCATCTTTGGGTGTAGCCCTATTCAAATCTCTGAAGTCAATGCACACCCTCAACTTGCCGGATCCCTTCTTCTCCACTGGGACAATGTTAGAAATCCACTCGGCATACCTGCAAGGTCGAATGAAATTAGCTTCAAGCAGTCGACCGATCTCTTCCTTGATCCGGTCATATGTTTTCGGATTAAACTTTCTGGTCGACTGTTTATAAGGTCTAAAACCGGCCTTTATAGGCAACCGATGCTCCACTAGCTCTCGGCTCAACCCTGGCATCTCATGATATTCCCATGCAAAGCAACAAACATATTCTTTCAATAGCTCGATTAATTTAGCTTTACAATCGGCTTTCAAATTTTTGTTTATAAATGTCGGTCGACTGACTGATCCGTCTCCGATATCTACCTCTTCTAACGGATCGGCCGATGTAAAACCTTGTCCAAGTTTATCCATGTCATCCAACTCCTCAATAGACTCATACATATCGTTCTCGCCGGACCGATATTTTACAAGACGTTTTTGTAACCACTCGGAACTAGAATCCATTTAAAAATATCATACCTTGGAGCCGATTGCATTCAGTCGGCTTTAAAGACACGGGCACAAAACCATTCTTGGTCGCGCTGAGAAAATCAAACTCTGATAAGTCACGTCCCGTCAAGCAAGTAGCATTGGGATGTTGCCAATCCACCGATGCATCGGCCAAAGCAACACAGGCCGAATTATCCGCATGAATGACTTCCACTTCATCATCAACCCACTGAATCAAAAACTGGTGCATAGTGGATGGCACGCACTGGGTTTGCATGAACCCAATCACGGCCTAGTATAACGTTGTAGTTACCTTGCACCTCAGCGACAAAGAATGCAGTAGCCAAAGTTTTGCTTCCGACTGTAAGCTCCACATACATCACACCTTTGGCTTCAGTTCTCTCTTTGCCTTCAAACCCGTTGATCACCATATTGGTCTTGATCAATTCTTCATCAGGCAAACCCAATTTCCTGAAGACCGAATAGGGCATAAGATTTACCACAGCACCACCATCAACAAGCATTCGACTGAGTGGCGATCCATTGATATGACCTCTGAGATACAACGGTTTCAAATGTGTTACTGGTTCTTTTGGCTTCTCAAATATTGCGTTTTTAGGGCCAAAATCCAGTTGAGCCACTTCCTCTTCCTCATCTACAGCACGAAACTCAGCAGGTAAGTAATATACCATATTGATATCCATACCTTCATGGACCGGTGTAGACTCATAGTCTAACATATCAGCCTCTTCTTCAAGTGGATCGACCGATTCTGAAATCTGGTCAAGTGAAGGAGAAGTAAGAAGTGTTGCAGACGATGTAATAGCTGTCGCATCGTCCTCCTTGGGTGGTGTAGGCACCTCTGTGATAGATGTAGAAGCCGATGTATCTTGTATTTGTTTAGGCCTCCACAATTGTTTTGCTGGAACCATGGGTCGAGTGTCATTGAACAACTTATCCCTTTGCTTCTCGGCCTCCTGCTCTGCCATCTCTTGACTCCTTAACCTCTGTAGTTTCCTCTTCTGTGTCTTTGTTAGCCCTGGAGGACACCACTTTGGTCGAGTGTATTTAGCATCTTTCACCTTTACTTGGCTGGTGCTTGCTTCATGGTCATTAACCGAGTGCTTTGGCGCGATAGCAAGTATCGGCTCAGTCGAGTGGTTATGCACAGTCGGCTGCTGTATGGGGAATGTTTCGGTGCCCAGGATAAGTGAGTCGACATCCATTTTCTCCTTGCCTTTTCCTGACTCAACTGCTGCAACACTTGGTGATTTAACACGCCATTCTTTTTGACTTTCCAGATGCATGAAATTTCCACTCGGGCGCACCTTTTTACTCGGATGGAATCCACTCGGATGGACGTCACTCTGATGGAATCCACTCGGATGGAACTCAGTCGGATGGAATCTACTTGGCCACATTTTTTCACTTGGATAGCTTCCACCAGGGTGCATTCTTACACTAAGATATTTTCCACTTGGTCGCATATTTTGACCAGCCGACAGATAGTCACCGATGTTCAGTCGACCATTATATGGGTAATCAAGTCGATTCCACACAGATTGCCTCTGCTCTTCTGAAAACTGCGCCCTTGGTCCACTCGGTTTCACATACTGACTGAACATATCATTCGATGGTGACCATGGTCGCTTAAAGTGTGATGGCCGGTTAGAGCTGGGACCAGCCGACTGATTAGCATATCTGGACATCAACATATCAAAAGTTGGCTTGATCCGCTTGCGTTGCACTTTAGCTTCATTCCTCTTCCATTTGCCAACTTCTGGACTCTTGGGCTTGACAAATTTAACTCGAGTGTCCTGCTGCACCCGTGTTTGCCCCCCGAGTGTAGGATTCTTGATGGTGATCGTGATCACTTCCTTTCCATCGGGTTGCTTATCAAGCACAACATGTCTCCCCAAGACCTTGTCACCCTCCTTGTCTTTCCTGGGCTCACCAACAATGATATTAGCTTTATTAGCAGATTCGGCTACCTCCGGCCGAATGAGCAGCTTCTTCCCTTCTAAATCCATGGTGTTCATTGGATAGGGCTGTTTATCAACTTGCATCTCAGAAAATTTTAATCGTCCATCATTAATGGCCGATTGTATCTGTCGTCGAAAAACATTGCAATCGTTAGTAGCATGAGAAAAAGAGTTATGATACTTGCAATAAGCACGCCGTTTCAGCTCTTCAAACGGCGGTAAAGTATGAGATATTCTAATAATCTTAGCCTGCAGCAAAGCATCAAATATTCTATCACACTTAGCAATGTTAAAAGTAAACTTCATCTCTTCACCACGATTCTTATGAATCGGTTTCAGATCATTGCAAGTAAAGGGTTTGGCCTTAGATGGCCAAACAAATTCAGTAGCAAAAACATCACCCTCATCGTCCGAGTGATCACTATCATATTCCACCATATTCATCTTTGGTCGATCGGCTTTGTATCTATGCACTTCTTTGAGATCTTTGCTTCGGCTTTCCTGAGCCAAGGCCCTTTGTAAGACTTGGTTGATATTTAAAAACTCATAGCCTTCTAGCTTTTCTCTAATGGGAGTTCTCAAACCACTCAGCACTAGGTCTGCCAAGTCTCTCTCGGTTATCACCAAACTAAAACATCGGTTTTTCGTTTCTCTGAATCTCTTGACGTAATCGGAGACCGATTCATCATGTTTCTGTTTAACCGATGTTAGATGTGACAACTTGAGTTCATTGTCGCCGCTGTAAAAGTGATCATGAAATTTCTGCTCTAGCTGCGACCAAACTCGAATGGAACCATGTGGTAAAGAAGAAAACCATGAAAATGTGGTACCAGTTAATGATAAAGGAAATAAACGCACTTTCAACTCATTCAGTGAGCCTGCTTCACCTAGTTGTGCTAAGTATTGACTAACATGCTCCCATGTGGTTTTTGTGCCCTCTCCATTGAACTTAACAAAATCTGGAATTTTATATCCTGGAGGGCACTGGATGGCATCAAAGTACTCGGGGTACGGCTTCTGGTAAATCCGATTCCGAGGTAACTCAACCCCAAAATTCTCTCGAAGCATCTTAGCCATCTCCTCTCTAAGATTAGCTAGACCATCATCCATAGTGGACAATAAAGCTTGTGGCAGTGGCATAGGAGGAGTAGGGTTACTAGCTGTAGGTAAGAATTGTGGCAGGTATGTCGACCCATAACTTGCTAGTGGTCGAGTGGTTGTAGCTGTAGGTAAGGTTGGGTTCGGCGTTGCTACCGAACCTGGTATGCTCATAATAGGATTAATGGGTGCAGCCACAATCTGATTTGTTTCGGTAGGATAATAAGCCATCGACACAGGAGGCGCCGATGCAATAGGTAAAGCCAGATTAGGGTTTTGCACACTAGCGGCTACACCATCATTACCACTAGTCGATTGAGATGTATTCTTCTGAGCATTAGTATTTTCTATGAAAGTTTGATAGACTAGATTGTTACCATCAGCAATACGACTTTCAATCTCAGCCCACTGCTCAGGAGAAAAGGTAGTACTTACAGAGGGTTTAACCTGCTCGGCTTGAAGAGGAGGAAACTTGATTTCTCCAATCGGAGTGATGTTGCCTTGGTGATCCTTCTTGAACTTTGCAAGGAACTCCTGCAAGTCCTTCTCCTCGCGCGCCTTCTTGTACTCCTCATAGACTTGGCGATGATCGGCCGATATCTCATCAAGACCGGGCTTAATGATGTTATCAGCGTCTACCTCAGATGGCTTGGGAAGATCAGACATGGTGGATGATGATGATTGATCTTCGATTTCCCCAGCGGAGTCGCCAAAAAGTGTGTTGACACACGAACACGTTACGTGTACCCTCGACGCCGGGGGTGATGCACCGCAGCTCACGTCGAAGGAGACCCGACCGACAGCGCGATACGCAAGACAGTCGGCGGGTGCTTTTGCAGACCCGAAACCCCGCACACCCGGGAGGGACCCCTTCAGGGATTGCGGCGGCTATGGGCTGCCCTAGGTCGATTCGCTCGCCCCTAGAGCCTCGGGATTCGCAGCTCTCAAACACGGAGAACAGCGAAGAACGAGAGAGAAAACGGTGGAGAGATAAAACGTAGACAGGAAAAAGTAGTATATTGATTTGTTCGATTGTGTGTTGTTCAATCGTCCGTCACCCCTTGGGTATATAAGAGGCGGCTGGACTTCCCGTGCAAGGAAAAGGCTTGGATTCACGTCCAAAACCCTAGTCAAATTCGGATTGATTTTGTCCGAACTTTCCAAAACTGCTCGGTTTAAACTGGCTGCACCTTGCGGGTCTTTTTTGTGGTGGTAAACGATCTCGGATGGAAACGAGCCCAAAAGCAATCTTTACCGTTTCAACGAGACGAACAACTTTTATGTTGAACGTTTTCCGATTCGAGGCCATCTTCTGGGGCAAAACACTCACGCATTACGTCAGACACTTGCCAAGACATGTCTGGTCTCCCGCGTCATATTTCGCCTCTTGACAGGGCTGCATTCAGATAGCTCTAACTTTTGCATACGAACTCGGATTGAGATGATTTTTATATAAAAATCGACCGATTTGACGAGATGAAGATAATTCATGTAGAGCATTCCTTCATGCGAGGTTGTCCTGGAGGCTTAATTGACCAAAAAGCACTCAGAACACCTAAACATGACAATCTGAGTGTAGTTTTGGTCTTTGATATGATGCCGAATAATTATGGTCCAAACATTAAAGTTGTTCCATTCGGTGATGTGAAACTTTTCATGCTGAAAACCCTTTCACTCTGTATCTTGCCAAAATCAGGCGTCAACAGGCGGATGGAACGCAATCAAGCTCCTTCATCGGCCGTCGCCCTGGAAAACCTCAATCTCTAGGTCATTCACTACCTGCTAGGCTCGGGGTGCGTCCCCGGCCCGGCCTATGTTTGAGCATTAACACTTTGTCTCATTGCTGAATGAGAGTTTTGTAATGGCAAATAATGTTGGGGTGTGGCAGCGTGGTTATAGGAGAGAGGTGAACACTTGTCTCTAACATATTTTTTTGTCTCTTTTAAACATACATGTCATTTTTGGCAAACAAAAAAAAACATGTCTCGGTTAACTTTACTTTTCTTCGAAAGGTTCGTTTATTTTGACCTAGTACTTTACTTTATCCATATGGTAAAACGCCCTATTCTGTATTTAACGGGATTTTTCTTGTGTTCTTGTGGGTGCTATGAAGGTTTTGTTCCTGCTCTCTCCCCTTCGTCTCAACTGTTGAGTTTGTGTCACATATTGTGTACAAGCAATGTTCAGAAAAGCGGTAAACATTAGTGAAGTGAAAGACCACAACTTAGAGCAATGGACGCTTAAGCGCGACTTAACCATGATTAACTGTTTTCTAAAAATTGGCCATTGTTTTTGCTTCTTTTGAATAATATGCACATGAAAATAGGAAATGTAAAACATAAGTGATAGATATAGCATCTAAAATAGGAGCTCACATCACATTATTACAAGTTGTTGGGAAACGTAGCATGCAATTTCAAAAAAATTCATACACTCACGCAAGATCTATTAGGAGATGCATAGCAACGAGAGGGGGAGAGTGTGTCTACGTACCCTTGTAGACCGAAAGCGGAAGGGTTAGCTTAACGTGGTTGATGTAGTCGAACGTCTTCTTGATTCAACCGATCAAGCGCCGAATGTACGGCACCTCCGAGTTCTGCACACGTTCAGCTCGATGGCGTCCCTCGAACTCTTGATCCAGCAGATTGTCGAAGGAGTAGACGAGTTCCATCAGCACGACGGTGTGGTGATGGTGATGGTGATGTGATCCGCGCAGGGCTTCGCCTAAGCACTACGACAATATGACCGGAAGAGTAAACGGTGGAGGGGGGCACCGTACACGGCTAAGACAATTGATGTGTCTTGAGGTGCCCCCTGCCCCCGTATATAAAGGAGGAGAGGGGAGGAGGGCCGGCCTAGGGCGCGCCAAGGGGGAAGTCCTACTAGGACTCCAAGTCCTAGTCGCCCCCCATCCTACCAACGGAGGGGGAAAGGGGAAAGAGAGGGAGAGGAAGAGGGAAAGGGGGTCGCGCCCCCTCCCCTAGTCCAGTTCGGACTCCCCATGGGGGGCACGCGCCACCTCCTTGTGGCCTGCCTCTCCTCTCCCCTATGGCCCATAAGGCCCATTACTTCCCCGGGGGGTTCCAGTAACCCCTTGGTACTCCAAAAATACCCAAAACACTCTGGAACCATTCTGGTGTCTGAATATAACCTTTCAATATATCAATCTTTACCTCTCGACCATTTCGAGACTCCTCATCATGTCCGTGGTCTCATCCAACCTTCGGTCACAAAAACAAATAACTCATATAATACATATCGTCATCGAACATTAAGCGTGCGGACCCTTCGGGTTCGAGAACTATGTAAACATGAACGAGACACCTCTTCGGTCAATAACCAATAGCGGAACCTGGATGCTCATATTGGTTCCCACATATTCTACGAAGATCTTTATCGATCGAACCGCAATGTAAACATACTTTATTCCCTTTGTCATTGGTATGTTACTTGCCTGAGATTCAATCATCGGTATCTTCATACCTAGTTCAATCTCGTTACCGGCAAGTCTCTTTACTCGTTTCGTAGTGCATCATCCCGTAACTAACTCATTAGTCACATTGCTTGCAAGGCTTCATATGATGTGCATTACCGAGAGGTAGTGCAGAACCGGCTTTTAGTGCCGGTTCGTAACGGCCTTTAGTGCCAACCGGCACTAAAGAGTGGTGACTAAAGGTCCCTCCCCCCCCCCTTTAGTACCGGTTCGTCACGAACCGGCGCTAAAGTGACACCACGTGGCACAAGCTAGGCCCGTGTGCGCGTACGACATTAGTACCGGTTGGTAACACCAACCGGTACTAAATGTTTGGGGGGGGGGGGGGGGGGGGTTTGGCTTTATTTTCCATTCAATTTTTTTGTTTGCTGGTATTTCACGATACTATAAATTGTACACGTTATGCATATATATAAATAGATTTTCTCGTACGTAGAACCACATATATATATATATATATATCATCGAATGTCTCACAAACAACACCATTAATTATTCACACATACACATGTATATACATATACAATTTCTCCTACATGTTGCCTTGGTGCCTCCGGAGCACGATGACAAGTGGTTCATGGGGGCGGTAGCGGGTAATAGTATTCTCCTTTGGGATCTATGACCTGGTCGAGCAAAAATCCGGCTATTTCCTCTTGAAGTGCTAGTATGCGGTCCGCTGGTAGGAGCTTATCCCGCACCTCTCTGAACTGTTAAGAAGGAGATCAATATGCATGTATATTAGTTGTGTGACTAGATATCGATAATGGTGTGAATAGTGTTCTGACAAACATACCCAGTCCTGTCTATCAGATCTGCTCCTTTCGGACGCCATCATGCGAATGTTCTCGCAAACGTAGAATGCACACAGATCATTCCCCGACGCCTGCTTCAGGGCCTTTACGAGAATGGAATTGAATCAGATAATGGTTAATCATGCATGATAATTAATTAATGATATCGAAACAAGAATTAAAGAGATGGTAGCTAGCTAGTACTACTTAATTACTTACCTTTGGTCGATGCCAAAACAACTTTTTTGCCCATTTGCCTGGAGTCACCTTGATGAACTTTGCCCATGCCCTGCCCGCCGGCAAAGAAAATTAATAAAGGGGTTATTAAATAGTTCATATCAGGAAATGACGAACTAATAATAGGCCGAGATATAGTTAATAATGATTGAAATTACCTGTTGACTATCCCCTTCACGATGTAGTAGTCTTTATCTTCTTTAGTTAGCGAGTCCAGTAATTCAACTTTTCCTTCCTCAACTTTAATGTCTAACAAGATCCAGTGCCAACTGCATGTGCACACGTTTGCATGTCTTAATTAAGCGGGCATATGCATAAAATTAATCAACTACCGTAAACCGTATACACTTAATTATTAACATCTAACTAGCTAGTAAGCAAAAACAGAATTTGTATTACAAGACAGTGTGACTCACATGAAGTTGCAAGGAAGTAGTATATCTCATTGGTATTGAGGCGCTTCAAGAACTCTAGCATGCTTTCCTCTACACCTACTTGATATTCTGGAAGATTCCATATGTACTCATTAATGGTATTTGGGTCAATGAACCCAATGCCATAGCGTCCAGATTTTTTCATTTCATAAATCTTCATCCTGCATATAATACCACAGAAAAGAATATAGTGAGGATAATTACATGTAATGATTGATCAAAATTATCACTACATAGCTAGCTTGAGACTTAAATTACAGAAAGAAATCACTTACAGACAATAGCAACTGACGATAGACTTGTCGAGTGCGTCTTGATTGTATAACTGAAATAGTTCTGAATACTCAACGGCCAGAGCTTTCTCATGGTAGTAATGCTCACGCTTGACATTCACCATGAGGGACTCTCGATTGGAAATCTTGGTAATGTTCATGTACCATTGACGCAATTCATACATTCTCGTTGGGAGGTCCTTGACCTTGTCTGGATGGACCAAAGGTTGGCCCCAGACATATTTCCGTTTTATTTCCGATTATCTAAGCGGAGACATGGGCTCGATTTCGAGGAGTTGTCCAACAGAGATCTTGAGCATTTCAGCCTGCATTATATGCTCCTCCGTTATTACCACATCGCCCAGCTGGGGAACGCTAACGGTTTGCCCACAATAATATTTGGCGCGCGTACTCCTCTCATGTGTTGTTGGCACAACAAGCGGGGGGATCGCTTGCGCCGCCTGTTCTCCCAGCTGGGGAATGGTTTTCCCGCC
Organism: Aegilops sharonensis; assembly: GCA_904067115.1. Classification (NCBI taxonomy): domain Eukaryota; kingdom Viridiplantae; phylum Streptophyta; class Magnoliopsida; order Poales; family Poaceae; genus Aegilops; species Aegilops sharonensis. The sequence continues at coordinate 5,901,538 of LR880967.1, forward strand.
TTTTTTGCCAGTTGCTTGTTGGCTCGAGCCCGAGCTCGCTTCCTTATGTAGCCGTGCTCGATGTAGCTTCCTGATTTGGCGCTCATAGTCTGAGTCAACAGGCTTGGGAGCTGGTGCTCTAGCCATACGAATGAAGTGGTCAATCGTTTTCTCAGGCACTTTCTCCTTTGGCGGCGGTGCCGGTTTCGGTCCAAAATGGGCGTCCACTTGGGCCTGCACTATGGCTGCGTTTTGCTCCTCGGTCATGTCGTAAGGCCTCTGAGGAAGAGGAGCGAGGCTTGGACCATATTTATATCGCTTGTCTCCGCCTGTACTTCATGTACTACCTCGACTCGTACCGCTACGCACCATAGCTGCGGCGTGTCTCTCTGCGATTGCTGAGACGGCGGAGACGGCTGACGTGGCTGACGCTGTGCCGGACTTGAAGCAGGAGGAGTGGCCTGACGCTGTGCCGGACATGAAGGAGGAGGAGTCTGCTCACGCGTTCAGGGACTTGGAGGAGGTGGCGGACTTCGAGGAGGAGTCGGCTCACGCGTTCGTGGACTTGGAGGAGCGGGAGTCTACTGACTCGGTGGCGGACTTCGAGGAGGAGTCGGCAGACGACACGGTGTCGGTGGACTTGGAAAGATGATGCAATCCTTTCTTCATAGGATGATACGATGTACGACCTCTCCCAGTGTGCGATCGCCGTCACCTCCAGCAATGTCAAGTGCTAGCATCGAATATGGCTCCACCACTTCATCAACCATGACATGAGCATAGCCCTCTGGAACCGGGATGCAATGGAAGGTTGCTTCAGGGGTAATTGTGAAAGCAACGCCGTCCGCCACCTTCATGGATATGTTCTTCATTTTGGAGCGTAGCTCACAGTTAGTGTTCTCTATGATGTCATCCACAGGGTGGTATGTATCCAGCAGTATGTCGCCCGGGGCAGAACCAATGCTGCTTCTCGGCATGGATGGGACGGTGCTATCCAATGATGGACGATCATCCGCTTGCTGATGCCGCTGCTGAGACCCCCTTTCCTAGCTAAGTGAGTCGATCTGCTGCTGCTGCTGGAATTTGAGTGCCAAGTCCGCGTGCCTTGCTTCTAGGCCTTGAAGGCGTTCTGCGTCCTGCTTCCTCTGCTCCTCCTCCAGCTTCCTCTTCTTCTCCTCCTCCATCTTCTTTCTTGCACGGGACTTGTAGTCGTCGTTCCAGTCTGAAAAGCCCTCATACCAGGGAATAACGCCCTTGTCTCGTGTTCTTCCCGGGTGTTCAGGATTTCCCAGGGCGCGCGTAAGCTCGTCGTTCTCTCTGTTGGGCGTGATCTCCCTCGTTCGAGCTTCTTCTATTGCGTCAAGTATCTTTTGTTCGGCTCCTTTTAGACTTTCCTTCTGTGAAACCAGGCCTGTCTTCGGGTCCAACGCCCCCCATGCGCATAGAACCAAGTTCTGCACCTGGGGGGCCAGCTCCTAGTAATTGGAGCGACCCCTGCATCCTCCATCTCTTGCTCAGACTTATCCCACTTAGGCATTGCCACCGCGTAGCCACCTGGACCCAGCCTATGGAACTGCATCTTTTTTGCGGCATTGGCCTTGTTTTTTATCGACCGTTCCTTAGATAATTCTGAATCCTTGAATTTCACGAAATCGTTCCAGTGTTCTCTTTGCTTCTCCAGTGTTCCCGTGAATTCTGGAGTCTTCCTTTTTGCAGCGAGGTAGTTGGCCCATACAGTTTTCTTGTGGGTGTTGAATGCAATTGCCATCTTCTTAAGAGCAGCGCCCTTGACTTTCTCCACATCTGCTTCAGTGAAATAATCTGGTAGGGTGAAATGTTCCATCAGAGAATCCCAAAGGTCTTTTTTGGCTCTGTCGTCGACCCAAGTAACACCTGGACGTTTAGTCTTTGGCTCTTTCCATTCTTGAATGGAGATCGGGAGTTTGTCCTTCATAAGAACTCCGCACTGACGAGTCCACTTGTTTGCAATGTTCTTAGGCGTCAGGGGTTCGCCACTAGGTTTGACGGATTCGATGTTGTACTTTACACAATCCTTCAACAATCTGCCTGGGCCTCACTTTGTCCTGCTGTCTGTAGAAGCAGATTTGCTCGATCCGGAGGGCTGAAAGAAGGAAGATCGATTCGTTCATATATCTTAAAATAAATAAAAAACATGTCATGATCACCAGATGCCTGCTTATATAAATATACCTCGCCGGTAGTCTTTGTTATTTGAAGACCAGCATTCTCTGTGTCATCATAAACATTGTTTGTGTCATCATAATCAGAATCATAGTTCATGACTTCATCAGCTCGGTCGTCGAGATCGAATATCTTTTCATCACCCTCTCCGGTATTGTTCAGATATTGGCAGCCGTCATCTGCTTCATTCAAATCATCTAGCCTGCCAGGGCTGCGTATGATGTCGAACAATTCGTCTTCTCTATCTCTGCCGGTATTGTCCGCCATAGCTTTTACTTAACTAATACAAAAGAAATATAGAACAATTTAGTATTCAAATTACAATGCATGGATGCAATCAATAAGGAAAAACTGAATCATATAGTACATAATATATATGCATTGTCTCGATTAATATATAATCTCGAATATACATCATCGTCTCGAATAATATATATAATCTCGAATACATCGTCTCGAATATTATATATCGAATACATCACTGGCTAGGTACCTAATAAAGATCGAGTACTACAGAAGAATCTAGGGCGCCACTCGCGGTTCCTGGGGCGCGGGTGGTGGACACCCAAAGAGAAGGAACCATCACAAGATCATATCTCCGGTCATCTGCCCAAAGAACCTGCCAAGTAGTGGAGAACCTGACGTCGTCCATAGCAGCCATGTAGCGATGGACGTGCTCGTCTTCCTCCCTGACACGGCGACGCACCACCTCCGGCGGGGCTGGCTGCCTCTGCACCGAATGTGGCCCACGCGAACGCCACCAAATGAGATCAGGGTCGACGATGGGACCCGAGGCCGGGTTCCTCACCAAGCGGCGCGCCCCTCTAGGTAGCACCTCCCAGTGCCAGCCCGGCGGAGCCCAGTCCCGGACATGGGTCCTCTGAAGCATGACGTCGTCACGAACGGGTCGACGGCGAGGATGCGGGCCGGGCATATCGTCGAGAACAAATACTATATGCCCGCAAAAAGTAACATTAATCTAACATTCTATATGCAAATTCTAACAATTTGACATTAATCTAATTCATCTAACTAAAACTAATTCTAAAATTTGTAACATTTCTGATTATATAACTAACATTTCTATAACATTTCTAATATTTCTATAACTAAAAAACAGAAAAATTGCTAACATTTCTATAACTAAAAAACAGAAAAAATTATAACATTTCTAATATTTCTATAACTAAAAAACAGGAAAAATTTATAACATTTCTATATAACTAACATTTCTAAAAATATTTCTATAACTACAAAACAGAATAATTTCTAACATTTCTATAACTAAAAAACAGAAAAAAGCCTATAACTAAAATTCTATAATGTGTGTGTGTGTGAACATGGCGGCCGGGGTGAGCTCACCGGCGAGGCGACGACGGGGCGACGGGACGGGGCGGCGACGGCAGGACGGGCCAGCGACGACGGGGCGGGGCGCGGCGACGGGGCGGCCGGGGCGCGGCGACGGGGACGGGGACGGCCGGGGCGGCGATGTCGACGGGGGCGGCGACGAGGGGCGGGGACGGCCGGGGTCGGCGACGAGGGGCGGGGGCGGCGACATCGACGGGGACGGCATCGATCGGGGCAGGGCGGTGCGACGGAGGGAAGAAACAAAGAGGGAAAGTGAATTTTTTCAATGTTGTATATATAGGATGGACCTTTAGTACTGGTTGGTGCCACCAACCGGTACTAAAGGTCTGTTTTGGCCAGGCCAAGCGGCGGGAAGCGCCCCCCCTTTAGTACCGGGCCGTGGCACCAACCGGTACTAAAGACCCCCTCTTTAGTACCGGTTGCAGCCACCACCGGTACTAAAGGGGGTGCGCTGGCGCAATGCGGTGCGGCAAGTTTAGTCCCACCTCGCTAGTCGAAGGGCTACCGCACTGGTTTATAAGCCCCAGTGCGGTAGCTCTCTTGAGCTCCTCTCCTAAGCAGGCCTACTGGGCCTGCCTGTTCAGTGCTGCCCTGTGGGCCTACTGGGCCTTTGCGGGCCTGCATCCTGGCCCAACAGAAGGTTGTGTTTCTAGTCGTATGCAGGCCGCTTTGGCCCAGTAGGCGGGCTTTTTATTTTCTTAATTCTTTTTGCTTTATTTATTTTTGTTTTATTTATTTTTGAGTTGTTTTTTGCTGTATTTAGAGTTTCTTTCTGAATATTTTTGCTTTAGGTATAAAAAATTACAAACTTTCTGTTAGTGCCGGTAGTTTTCAAATTTGAATAGTTTAAATTTTGAATTATTTGAAATTTGTGTGAATCACTAGTTTGTGAATAACACATAACTACCCTAACTATTACAGAGATTCCCTCCTGGGTGTGAAACACAGAAGAAAGTGAAGATAGTGAAGCCGATCACATCCCAGATCTTTGGGTGCGAAAATTTTTCTTCGCGTCTGTCCCTTTGCACCGTAGCCATGGAAAATCTTCATCATTTAACTGGATGCTCGGGTCAATATTCACTGCGAATGGAGCAATTTCATCAAACTTTTCATAATCTTCTGACATGTCTGTCTTGTCATCCACTCCCACGATGTTTCTTTTCCCTGAAAGAACTATGTGACGCTTTGGCTCGTCGTATGATCCATTCGCTTCCTTATCTTTTCTTTTTCTGGGCCTGGTAGACATGTCTTTCACATAAAAAACCTGCGCCACATCATTGGCTAGGACAAATGGTTTTTCTGCATACGCAAGATTGTTGAGATCCACTGTTGTCATTCCGTACTTCAGGTCTTCCGTTACCCCGCCTCATGTCATATTGACCCATTTGCACCGAAACAAAGGGACCTTCAAACCACCTGCATAGTTAAGTTCCCATATGTCCTCTATGTAACCATAATATGTTTCCTTTCCCGTGTCTTTTCCATCTAGTCTGCCCTTATGTCGCGATTCAGGAACACCAATCGGCTTAAGGTCAGGAATAAAGTCAATACAAAACTCAATGACCTCCTCATTTTCATGGCCCTTTGCGATGCTTCCTTCTGGCCTAGCACGATTATGAACATATTTCTTCAAGACTCCCATGAACCTCTCAAAGGGGAACATATTGTGTAGAAATACAGGACCCAAAACGTTAATCTCTTCGCAAAGGTGAACTAGGACGTGCATCATGATGTTGAAGAAGGATGGTGGGAACACCAACTCAAAACTGACAAGACATTGCACCAAATCATTCTGTAACCTTGGTATGATTTATGGATCGATTACCTTCTGAGAGATGGCATTGAGGAATGCACATAGCTTCACAATGGCTAATCGAACGTTTTTCGGTAGAAGCCCCCTCAATGCAACTGGAAGCAGTTGCGTCATAATCACGTGGCAGTCATGAGACTTTATGTTCTGGAACTTTTTCTCTGCCATATTTATTATTCCCTTTATATTCGACGAGAAGCCTGACGGTACCTTCATGCTGACCATGCATTCAAAGAAGATTTCCTTCTCTTCTTTGGTAAGAGCATAGCTGGCCTGACCCTGATGTATGCCGTCTTTTCCGTGCATATGTTGCTGGTCCTCCCGTGCCTCTGGTGTATCTTTTGTCTTCTCATACACGCCCAAGAAGCCAAGCAGGGTCACGCAAAGATTCTTCGTCATGTGCATCACGTCGATTGCGGAGCGGACCTCTAGGTCTTTCCAATAGGGCAGGTCCCAAAATATAGATTTCCTCTTCCACATGGGCGCGCGTCCGTCAGCGTCCTTTGGAACAGGTTATCCGCCAGGAACCTTTCCAAAGATTACCTTCAAATCCTTGACCATATCATGTACATCAGCACCAGTACGGTGGCGAGGCTTCGTCCGGTGATCCGCCTCACCTTTGAAATGCTTGCCTTTCTTTCTTACGGGATGCCTGCTCGGAAGAAATCAACGATGTCCCAGGTACACATTCTTCCTACAACTCTCCAAATATATACTGTCAGTATCATCCAAACAGTGCGTGCATTCATGGTATCCCTTGTTTGTCTGTCCTGAAAGGTTACTGAGAGCAGGCCAATCATTGATGGTCACGAACAGCAATGCCTTTAGGTCAAATTCTTCCTGTCTGTGCTCATTGCACGCACGTACACCTGTTCCATTCCACAACTGTAATAGTTCTTCAACTCATGTCGTTGCCGGGTTGCTTAGGGCCTTGGATGAGCACTGGCATCATAATGAACTTCCGCTTCATGCACAACCAAGGAGGAAGGTTATACAAACATAGAGTCACAAGCCACGTGCTATGGTTCCTGCTCTGCTCCCCAAAAGGATTAATGCCATCTGCGCTTAGACCAAACCATACGTTCCTTGGGTCACCTGCAAACTCCTCCCTGTACTTTCTCTCGATTTTTCTCCACTGCGAACCATCAGCGGGTACTCTCATTCTGTCTTTCTTACGGTCTTCTTTGTGCCACCGCATCGCCTTCGCATGCTCTTTGTTTTGGAACAAACGTTTCAACCGTGGTATTATAGAAGCATACCACATCACCTTGGCAGGAATCTTCTTCCTGGGGCGCTCGCCGTCGACATCACCAGGGTCATCACGACTGGTCTTATAACGCAATGCACCACATACCGGGCAAGCGTTCAAATCCTCGTACGCACCGCGGTAGAGGATGCAGTCATTAGGGCATGCATGTATCTTCTGCACCTCTAACCCTAGAGGGCAGACATCCTTCTTTGCTTCATGCGTACTCTCGGGCAATTCGTTGTCCTTTGGAAGCATATTCTTTATCATTACCAGCAACTTTCCAAATCCCTTGTCAGATACACCATTCTCTGCCTTCCATTGCAACAATTCCAGTGTGGTGCCCAACTTTTTTTTGTCAGCTTCGCAATTCGGGTACAACAATTTCTTGTGATCCTCTAACATGCGCTGCAACTTCTTCCTCTCCAAATCACTTGCGCAGTTTCTCTTTGCATCGGCAATGGCCCGACCTAGATCATCAGCGGGCTCATCTGATGCCTCTTCTTTAGCTTGTTCCCGCATTGCCGGCTCAGCTTCTTCCTCCATTGTTGTATCATCATATTCAGGGAACCCATGGCTAGGATAGATGTCGTCGTCCTCTTCTTCTTCATTGTCTTCCATCATAACCCCTCTTTCTCTGTGCTTGGTCCAAACATTATAGTGGGGCATGAAACAGTAATCAAATAGGTGGACGTGAATGGTTCTTGACGTAGAGTAATTGTGACCATTCTTACAGCCAGCACATGGACAAGGCATAAAACCATCCGCCCGCTTGTTTGCCTCAGCGGCAAGCAGAAAAGTATACACGCCATTAATGAACCCGGGAGAGCATCGGTCATCATACATCCATTTTCGGCTCATATCTTCATTATACACAACACCGAATAGACCAAATTAATACAAGTTCATACATAAAGTTCATATACAACACTTAATTAAATGCAACATACAAATAACTCTCTAGCTAAAGAATTTAAATGCAACAACAAATGCGATCAAGATCGCAACTAAGGTAACAATTGATCCAACAACATAATGATACCAAGTCACACTATCAATGGCATATTTTCTAATCTTTCTAATCTTCAACCTCATTTTCTCCATCTTGATCTTGTGATCATCGACGACATCGGCAACATGCAACTCCAATTCCATCTTCTCCCCCTCAATTCTTTTCAATTTTTCTTTCAAATACTCGTTTTCTCTTTCAACTAAATTTAACCTCTCGACAATAGGGTCGGTTGGAATTTCCGGTTCACATACCTCCTAGATAAAAATATCTATGTCAACTTGATGGGCATAATTTGTCACAAACACGAAATGCAACAACTAGTTTTAAAAGAGAATATACCACATCCGAAACATAACAAGGACGAGGGACGACGGGAACGGATATCAAAACCATGACACTATGTATAACAAACAATGTACGGGTAAGATAATTATACGAGTAACTATATATCCAAATCACACAAACATCAATTTGGTAATGTAAAACATTCATGAACGAGAGCCTCACCACAAGGTGGTGCCGGCCACGGGACGGTGCGGGTGATCGACGGTGGTTACGACGGAGATTTAGAAGGCACTAAGTAAACCACACCTACATATGCAACCTAAGTGTTATTTTTGACCTCAAATTGCATATAAATCAAATACTAGCAAATATAGTTCCTCCCAAATTAATCACTATACAAAGCATTGCAAGAGCTAATCTAGCAGTGAGAGTTGAAAGGACAAAGTTGCTAACCTTTGTGATCATTTGAATGGATGGGGGCCTTCAAATCTTGACAATTTTTGGGCAAAATGTGTGATGAGCTCGAGGAAGAGAGGGGAAGAATAGAGGAAGTGAGGGGAAAGGGGAAGAACAGAGTGGCTCGGGTGGATGAAGGGTTTATGTATGTGGACCTTTAGTACCGGTTCGTGCCACGAACCGGTACTAAATGTTCTGGACGGGCCCCAGACTGACAACATCCTGCCACCACTCTCTTTAGTCGTGCTAAAGGTTCGCCACGAACCGGTACTAATGAGAGCGGCCGGCTAGCCGTTTGAACCGGCAATAATGGACACATTAGTGCCGACTTAAAATCGAACCGGCTCTAATGTGTCTCAGACTTTCCCCCTTTTCTACTAGTGGGCCTCAGAGATGCCTCTCCGATACTCGGAGTGACAAATCCTAATCTCGATCTATGCCAACAAATACCTTCGGAGATACCTGTAGAGCATCTTTATAATCACCCAACTACGTTGTGACGTTTGATTGAATACAAGGTATTCCTCCGGTGTCCGGGAGTTGCATAATCTCATAGTCGGAGGAATATATATTTGACATGAAGAAAGTAGTAGCAATAAAACTGAACGATCATTACGCTAGGCTAACGGATGGGTCTTGTCCATCACATCATTCCACTAATGATGTAATCCCGTTTATCAAATGACAACTCATGTCCATGGCTAGGAAACTTAACCATCTTTGATCAACGAGCTAGTCTAGTAGAGGCATACTATGGACACAGTGTTTTGTCTATGTATTCACACATGTATCAAGTTTCCGGTTAATACAATTCTAGCATGTATAATAAACATTTATCATGAACAAGGAAATATAAAATAACAACTTTATTATTGCCTCTAGGGCATATTTCCTTGAGTCTCCCACTTGCACTAGAGTCAATAATCTAGATTACATCGTAATGAATCTAACACCCATGGAGTCTTGGTGCTGATCATGGTTTGCTCATGGAAGAGGCTTAGTCAACGGGTCTTCCACATTCAGATCCGTATGTATTTTGCAAATCTCTATGTCTCCCTCCTTCAAATCTCAGATGGAGTTGAAGCGTCTCTTGATGTATTTGGTCTTTTTGTGAAATATGGATTCCTTCTCCAAGGCAATTGCTCCAGTATTGTCAAAAAAGATTTTCATTGGACCCAATGCACTAGGTATTACACCTAGATCGGATATGAACATCATCCATACTCCTTCATTTGTTGCTTCCGAAGCAGCTATGTACTCCGCTTCACACGTAGATCCCGCCACGATGCTCTGCTTGGAACTGCACCAACTGACAGCTCCACCATTCAATAAAATACGTATCGAATTTGCGACTTAGAGTCACCATATCAGTGTCAAAGCTAGCATCGACGTAGCCACTTATGACAAGCTCTTTCTCACCTCCATAAACGAGAAAACATATCCCTAGTCCTTTTCAGGTACTTCAGGATGTTCTTGACCGCTGTCCAGTGATCCACTCCTGGATTACTTTGGTACCTCCCTGCTAAACTAATAGCAAGGCACACATCAGGTCTGGTACACAGCATAGCATACATGATAGAACCTATGGCTGAGGCATAGGGAATGACTTTCATTTTCTCTCTATCTTCTGCAGTGGTCGGGCATTGAGTCTGACTCAACTTTACACCTTGTAAAACAGGCAAGAACCCTTTCTTTGACTGATCCATTTTGAACTTCTTCAAAAATTTATCAAGGTATGTGCTTTGTGAAAGTCCTATCAAGCGTCTTGATTTATCTCTATAGATATTGATGCCCAATATGTAAGTAGCTTCACCGAGGTCTTTCATTGAAAAACTCTTATAAAACCATATGCTTTGATCACCTCATCAAAGCGTATATTCCAACTCCGAGATGCTTGCACCAGTCCACAAATGGATCACTAGAGCTTGCACACTTTGTTAGCACCTTTAGGATCGACAAAACCTTCTGGTTGCATCATATACAACTATTCTTTAAGAAATCTATTAAGGAATGCAGTTTTGATATCCATTTGCCAGATTTCATAATTATAAAATGCGGCAATTGCTAACATGATTCGGACAGACTTAAGGATCTCTACGGGTGAGAAAGTCTCATCGTAGTCAACTCCTTGAACTTGTCGAAAACCTTTTCCAACAAGTCGAGCTTTATAAACAGTGACATTACCATCAGCATCAGTCTTCTTCTTGAAGATCCATTTATTCTCTATGGGTCGCCGATAATCGGGCAGATCCACCAAAGTCCACACTTTGTTCTCATACATGGGTCCTATCTCAGATTTCAAGGCCTCAAGCCATTTATCGGAATCTGGGCTCATCATAGCTTCTTCATAGTTTGTAGGTTCGTCATGGTCAAGTAACATGACCTCCAGAACATGATTACTGTACCACTCTGGTGCGGATCATGCTCTGTTTGACCTACGAGGTTTTGTAGCAACTTGATTTGTAGTTTCATGATCTTTATCATTAGCTTCCTCTCCAGTTGGCGTAGGCATCACGGGAACAGATTTCTCGGATGAGCTACTTTCCAAATTGAGAGCAGGTACAATTACCTCATCAAGTTCTACTTTCCTCCCACTTACTTCTTTCGAGAGAAACTCCTTCTCTAGAAAGGTTCTGTTCTTAGCAACGATGATTTTCCTTCGGACTTGTGGTAGAATGTCACGACCGGTTTTCCAATAAAAATGTTTATTGAGAAACCGACCCTTTGATTCCAGTATGAGAAAAATTCCCCTGACTGGTAGACAGATTCTTGATACAACAAGCCAGTAGCATTGAAATATATTACAGAGTCGAGCGGGGGATGCTCAACCATTTATTACAAGCACGCCAATAATTTACATAATGGCGGATATGACACAGTGGGGTGGCTTACTACTGACTCGAGAATAAAGCGGTGGTGGAATATCACAGTGGTGTGGATAAATGACTCCTACACTGGCAGCTCATCGAGCGTCGAGGTGAGGCTCGATGAAATTATTTTGGGTAGCGGAAGCAGATATAATACAGTGACCAAAAACCAGGGTCGCACGAGACTGACTGGGACTCTGTTGGGGAACGTAGCAGAAATTCAAAATTTTCTTATGTGTCACCAAGATCTACCTATGGAGAAACTTGCAACGAGGGAAGGAGAGTGCATCTACATACCCTTGTAGATCGCTAAGCGGAAGCGTTCAAGAGAACGGGGTTGAAGGAGTCATACTCGTCGTGATCCAAATCACCGGAGATCCTAGTGCCGAACGGACGACACCTCCGCGTTCAACACACGTACAGCCCGGTGACGTCTCCCACGCCTTGATCCAGCGAGGAGAGAGGGAGAGGTTGAGGAAGACTCCATCCAGCAGCAGCACAACGGCGTGGTGGTGATGGAGGAGCGTGGTAGTCCAGCAGGGCTTCGCCAAGCACCGCGGGAGAGGAGGAGTAAGAGAGGTAGGGCTGCGCCAAGAGTGAGAGGTTCTCGTGTGTTGGACAGCCCCCAGACCTCATGTATTTATAGGGGGAGGGGAGGGGGACTGCGCCCCCTCTAGGGTTCCCTCCCCAAGGGTGGCAGCAGCCCCCAGATGCCATCTGGGTGGTGGCCAGAGGGGGAGAGAGGGGAGGCGCACCTGGGGTGGGCCTTAGGGCCCATCTGCCCTAGGGTTTGCCCCCTCCCACTCTTCCCTGCGCCTTGGGCCCCTTGTGGGGGGCGCACCAGCCCACCTGGGGCTGGTCCCCTCCCACACTTGGCCCATGCATCCCTCCGGGGTTGGTGGCCCCACTTGGTGGACCCCCGGGACCCTCCCCGTGGTCCCGGTACGTTACCGAAAAAACCCGAAACTTTTCCGGTGACCAAAATAGGACTTCCCATATATAAATCTTTACCTCCGGACCATTCCGGAACTCCTCGTGACATCCGGGATCTCATCCGGGACTCTGAAAAACATTCGGTAACCACATACAAACTTCCTTTATAACCCTAGTGTCATCGAACCTTAAGTGTGTAGACCCTACGGGTTCGGGAACCATGCAGACATGACCGAGACGTTCTCCGGTCAATAACCAACAGCGGGATCTGGATACCCATGTTGGCTCCCACATGTTCCACGATGATCTCATCGGATGAACCACGATGTCAAGGACTCAATCGATCCCGTATACAATTCCCTTTGTCTAGCGGTATTGTACTTGCCCGAGATTCGATCGTCGGTATCCCGATACCTTGTTCAATCTCGTTTCCGGCAAGTCTCTTTACTCGTTCCATAACACATCATCCCGTGACCAACCCCTTGGTCACATTATGCACATTATGATGATGTCCTACCGAGTGGGCCCAGAGATACCTCTCCGTTTACACGGAGTGACAAATCCCAGTCTCGATTCGTGCCAACCCAACAAACACTTTCGGAGATACCTGTAGTGCACCTTTATAGCCACCCAGTTACGTTGTGACGTTTGGTACACCCAAAGCATTCCTACGGTATCCGGGAGTTGCACAATCTCATGGTCTAAGG
>LR880967.1:5935918-5962005 GCA_904067115.1 Aegilops sharonensis
AAAGCCAGCATTCAAGTTTCAACAACTATTATGAACTAACCATATTCACAATAACACCTCGGTCTCACAATTACTCATATCAATGGCATAATCAGCTAGCGAGCCATAATAATAAAACTCGGATGACAACACTTTCTCAAAAAAATCATAACATGATATAACAAAATGGTATCTCGCTAGCCCTTTCTGAGACCGCAAAACATAAATACAGAGCACCCTTAAAGATCAAGGACTGACTAAACATTGTAATTCATGGTAAAAGAGATCCAGTCAAGTCATACCCAATATAGACCAATAATAATGAATGCAAATGACAGTGTGCTCTCCAGCGAGTGCTTTTTAATAAGAGGGTGATGACTCAACATAAAAGTAAATAGATAGGCCCTTCGCAGAGGGAAGCAGGGATCTGTAGAGGTGCCAGAGATCGATTTTAAAATAGAGATTGAATAATATTTTGGGCGGCATACTTTCACTGTCAACGCAACAACTATGAGATGGCTGTATCTTCCATACTACATGCATTATAGGCAGTTCCCACGCAGAATGGTAAAAGTTTATACTCCCCACCACCAACAAGCATCAATCCATGGCTTGCTCGAAACAACGAGTGCCTCCAACTAACAACAGCCCTGGGGGAGTTTTGTTTAATTATATTGATTTTCTTTGATCTTTTTGGATAATGGGACTGAGCATCCCGGTTACTGGCCCTTTCTCGTGAATGAGGAGCGGAGTCCACTCCTCTTGAGAATAACCCACCTAGCATGGAAGATATAGGCATCCCTAGCTGAAACATGAGCTGCTCGAGCATACAAAACAGAATTTCATTTGAAGGTTTGGAGTTTGGCACATACAAATTTACTTGGAACGGCAGGTAAATACCGCATATAGGAAGGTATGGTGGACTCATTGGAATAACTTTGGGGTTTAAGGAGTTTGGATGCACAAGCAGTAGTTCCGCTTAGTAGAGGTGAAGGCTAGCAAAAGACTGGGAAGCGACCAACTGAGAGAGCGACAACAGTCATAAACATGCATTAAAATTAATTCACACCGAGTACAAGCATGAGTAGGATATAATCCACCATGAACATAAATATCATGAAGGCTATGTTGATTTGTTTCAACTAGATGCGTGAACATGTGCCAAGTCGAGACACTCAATTCATTCAAAGGAGGATACCATCCCATCATACCATCATAATCATTCTAATAGCATGTTGGCACACAAGGTAAACCATTATAACTCATATCTAATCAAGCATGGCACAAGCAACTATAATCTCTAAATGTCACTGCGAATATGTTTACTTCATAATAAGCTGAATCAGGAACGATGAACTCATCATATTTACAAAAGCAAGAGAGGTCAAGTTCATACCAGCTTTTCTCATCTCAATCAGTTCATCATATATCATCATTATTTCCTTTCACTTGCACGACCGAACGATGTGTATAATAATAATAGTGCACGTGCATTGGACTAAGCTGGAATCTGCAAGCATTCAACTCAAGAGAGAAGACAAAATAATATGGGCTCTAAGTTAAATAAACGATCATGCATATGAGAGCCACTAAATTTTTTCAATATGGTCTTCTACTCTCAACCCCCCAAAGGAAAGAAAAGAAAATAAACTATTTACACGGGAAAGATCCCAACAAATAAAAGAAGAACGAGAAATATTTTTGGGTTTTCATTTTAATTTCTACTACAAGCATGGAAATTAAACTAACTATTTTTTTTTTGGTTTTTCTTAAGGTTTATCAAACACACAAGAAGAAAACTAGAAAAAGAGAATTAAACTAGCATGGATAATACAATGAAAGAGTATGAGCACCGACGACTAGGATAGTGTGTGAATCATGAATGTAAAGTCGGTGAGAAATACGTACTCCCCCAAGGTTAGGCTTTTGGCCTAAGTTGGTCTAATGCCACGGGCCGCGGCTACTCTCCCCGGTGTACTGAGGGTTGTAATCAGGATACCACTTGCTGGCTGTCTCCTCCGGATCCCACTGATAAGATGATGCGCGATAAGGGTCCGGTGACGGCTCAGGCTCAGAAGTTGGAGTGGATGCTTGGCCTCGATGAGCGTACACCGCTTCCGGTGTGACAAGATGATTATCTGCAGTCAAACCAAACAACAGAGGTGCAGGCAGAATAATAGTCTCATTGTGTTTCTTATTAAATCTCAAGTTATACATGAGCATCTTATCATCCTTTTGAACAATAAACTCATGTGCTACCATGCTCCTGTAATCTAAAATGTAAGGAGGCAAAATTGTCTCCTCTTCCTCATAGTGCCTAATAGGTATCTCAAAATGTCTAGCAAGACGTGCAACATAGATACCTCCAAAGATGGGGCCTTTTGTACGATTCAGGTTTAGACGTTTAGTAATAACGTTACCCATACTAAAACTATTATCACCAAACAAGGCATGGAATAGAATAATTATATCTGGGACACTGAAGTTTCCACTATTTCCACGACCAATCAAGCATCTACTAGCAAATATGGCAAAGTAGCGTAAAACAGGAAAGTGTATGCTAGAGATTCTCGCATCGGAACCCTTCTTTGGACCCCCTACAGTGATAGTGTTAACAAAGCCATCCACATCCCTAGGATGTGGTTCCTCTAATTTTCCCTCAAAGGGTATCCTACATACCGTGCAAAAATCACGTAAAGACATTATCCTGAATTCATCATATAAATGAAATGATACTGAAGGCGGTGACTTCTTAGGATAATAATAAAAGTTTTGCACGAAAGTATTGGTGAGTAAGAGATACTGATCAATCCGGTCGTGGAGGAAATCGGTGAGGCCTGCACTCTCGATCAAAGAATAAAAATCTTCATAAATTCTAGCTTCTCTCAAGAAATTATCACATGGCCATTCACACGGCCGTATTTCCGCTATGCGAGGAAGATTATACTTGGCCTTTTCCTTCTCTTTAGCTTGTTTTTCCTGGGAGCCTTGGCTAGAAGAGCCCCTAAAAAATCTCTTTAACATTTTCTGAAAATTTCTGAAATTTTGGTAACTTCAAAATAAAAGTGAATAAAACTAAACAAGATTGATAGCAACTACTCCTACAAGTGCCTAGAGCCTACATCACACATTAGAATTACTTGGGACCTCATAAATTTAACATGCAAGCTCAAGAACAGGGTCACCAAGGCAACATTTGCAATGAATAAAGCACTAGAACAAAAACTATTTGGACCAATGGAGGAGTCACATACCAAGCAACAATTTCCCAAAGCAGTTTTGTGAATGGAGCTTTGAGCAAGGAGATCGAAAATCACAACAAAATGATCTAGAACTCGTGCTTGAGCTGGATGGGGTTTTTTTGGGAAGAAGATGGAGTGTGTGGGTGCTGGCATAAGTGGAGGGGGGCCACCAGGGGCCCACGAGACAGGGGGCCACGCCCAGGGGGTGTGGGCGCACCCTCCAGTCTCGTGGCCTGGTGCTTGCCCCTCTTGCAGTGATTTCAGTGCCTAAAATCCTCAAATATTCCATAAAAATCATACTAAATTTGTAGGTCATTTGGAGCACTTTTATTTTCGGGACATTTTTTATTGCACACATAATTCAGAAGACAGACAGATAATACAATTTTTGCTTTATTTATTTTAAATAACAGAAAGTAAAAATAGGGTACAGAAGGTTGTGCCTTCTAGTTTCATCCATCTCATGATCATCAAAATGAATCCACTAACAAGGTTGATCAAGTCTTGTTAACAAACTCATTCCGAATAACACGGAACCGGAGAAATTTCGAAGTGACAGTAGGTTACCTCAACGGGGATATGAACATTCCCAACAATAAGAATATCATACTTTTTCTTGACAGTAGGGAGAGGAAATCCAAAACCTCCAATAATAATTGATGGAATTCTCTCAATAGAATTTATGCTATGAACTTGAGGTTGTCTCCTCGGAAAATATACCGTATGCTCATTTCCATTAACATGAAAGGTGACATTTCCTTTGTTGCAATCAATAACAGCTCCTGCAGTATTTAAAAGGGTCTACCAAGGATAATAGACATACTATCATCCTCGGGAATATCAAGAATGACGAAGTCTGTTAAGATAGTAACATTCGCAACAACAACAGGCACATCCTCACAAATGCCGACGGGTATAGCAGTTGATTTATCAGCCATTTGCAAGGATATCTCAGTGGGTGTCAACTTACTTAATTCAAGTCTACGGTACAAGGAAAGAGGCATAACACTAACATCGGCTCCTAAATCACATAAAGCAGTTTTAACATAATTTCTTTTTATGGAGCATGGTATAGTAGGTACTCCGGGATCACCGAGTTTCTTAGGTATTCCACCCTTAAAGGTATAGTTAGCGAGCATGGTGGAAATCTCAGCTTCAGGTATTTTCCTCTTATTAGTGATGATATCTTTCATATATTTAGAATAAGGGTTTGTTTTAAGCATATCAGTTAAGCGCATGCGTAAGAAAATAGGTCTAATCATTTCAGCAAAACGCTCAAAGTCCTCATCATCCTTTGTTTTGGATGGTTTAGGAGGAAAGGGCATGGGTTTCTGAACCCATGGTTCTCTTTCTCTACCATGCTTCCTAGCAACAAAATCTCTCTTATCATAACGTTGGTTTCTTGATTGTGGGTTATCAAGACCAACAGCAGGTTCAATTTCTATATCATTGTTATTACTAGGTTGAGCATCTACATGAACATCATTATTAGTATTATTATCAGGTTCATGTTCATCTTCGGATTGTGTTTCAGCATTAGAGATAGAATTATCATTAGGATTCTTAGGTGTTTCTACATTAGGTTCACTAGAAGCATGCAAAGTCCTATCATTTTTCTTTTTCTTCTTCTTAGGAGAACTAGGAGCATCTAGATTATTATTCTGAGAATCGTGTTCAATTCTCTTAGGGTGGCCTTCAGGATACAAAGGTTCCTGAGTCATTTTACCAGTTCTAGTAGCCACTCTAACAGCAAAGTCATGTTTATTATTTAATTCAACTAGCAATTCATTCCGAGCTTTAAGTACTTGTTCAGCTTGAGTAGCAACCATAGAAGCATGTTTACTAGTGATTTTAAGTTCACCTTTAACTCTAGCTATATAATGATTCAAGCGTCCTATCATATAAGCATTATTCTTCAATTGTCTACCAACATAATCATTGAAATTTGCTTGTCTATCCATGAAATCATCAAATTCATCTAAGCATGGACTATGAAATTTAGTAGACGGGATTTCAACTTTATCATATCTATAGAGAGAATTTACCTTAACTACCTGTGTTGGGTTATCAAGACAATGTGGTTCTTCAAAAGGCGGTATATTAAGACCATGTATTTCTTCAATAGGAGGTAAATTCTTAACGTCTTCAGCTTTAATACCTTTCTCTTTCATTGATTTCTTTGCCTCTTGCATATCTTCAGGACTGAGAAATAGAACACCTCTCTTCTTCGGAGTATGTTTAGGAATAAGCTCAGGAGTTGGCTCAATTGGTTCAGGAATTGGCCCAAGAATTGGCTCAGGAATAGTCCAATTATTTTCATTAGTCAACATATTGTTCAATAATAATTCAGCTTCGTCGACTGTTCTTTCCCTGAAAACACAACCAGCACAACTATCCATGTGGTCCTTGGAAGCATCAGTTAGTCCATTATAGAAGATATCAAGTATTTCATTTTTCTTAAGAGGATGATCAGGCAAAGCATTAAGTAATCGGAGAAGCCTCCCCCAAGCTTGTGGGAGACTCCCTTCTTCGATTTGCACAAAGTTATATATTTCCCGCAAGGCAGCTTGTTTCTTATGAGCAGGGAAATATTTAGCAGAGAAGTAATAAATCATATCCTGGGGACTACGCACACAACCAGGATCAAGAGAATTAAACCAAGTCTTAGCATCACCCTTTAATGAGAACGGAAATATCTTAAGGATATAATAATTGCGAGACGTCTCATCATTAGTAAACAGGGTGGCTATATCATTTAACTTGGTGAGATGTGCCACAACAGTTTCAGATTCAGTGCCATAGAAAGGATTAGATTCAACTAAAGCAATAATCTCAGGATCAACAGAGAATTCATATTCCTTATCACTAACAAAGATAGGTGAAGTAGAAAAAGCAGGGTCATGTTTCATTCTAGCATTTAGATTCTTTTGTTTCAGCTTAGCTAACAATTTCTTAAGATCTGATCTATCATTGCAAGCAAGAAAATCTCTAGCAGTTTCTTCATCCATAACATAACCCTCAGGAACAACAGGCAATTCATAATTAGGAGGAGAACCTTCATCATCGCTTTCATCAATAATTTCATTTTCAATAATTTCATTCTCCCTAGCCCTAGTGAGTTGTTCATCAAGAAATTCACCTAATGGCACAGTAGTATCAAGCATAGAAGTAGTTTCATCATAAGTATCATGCATAGCAGAAGTGGCATCATCAATAACATGCGACATATCAGAATTCATAGCAGTAGCAGGTTTAGGCGTCGCAAACTTATTCATAAAAGAAGGAGAATCTAGTGCAGAGCTAGATGGCAGTTCCTTACCTCCCCTCGTAGTTGAGGGATAAATTTTAGTTCTTTGATCTTTCAAGTTCTTCATAGTGATCAGCAGATATAAATCCCAAGTGACTCAGAGAATAGAGCTATGATCCCCGGCAACGGCGCCAGAAATTAGTCTTGATAACCCACAAGTGTAGGGGATCGCAACAGCTTTCGAGGGTAGAGTATTCAAGCCAAATTTATTGATTCGACACAAGGGGAGCCAAAGAATATTCTTGAGTATTAGCTGTTGAGTTGTCAATTCAACCACACCTGGATAACTTAGTATCTGCAGCAAAGTATTTAGTAGCAAAGTAGTATGATAGTAATGGTAACGATAGCAAAAGTAATATTTTTGGGTTCTGTAGTGGTTGTAACAATAGCAACAGAAAAGTAAATAAGCGAAGCACAGTATATGAAAATCTCATAGGCAATGGATCAGTGATGGATAACTATGTCGGATGCGATTCCTCATGTAATAGCTATAACATAGGGTGACACAGAACTAGCTCCAATTCATCAATGTAATGTAGGCATGTATTCCGAATATAGTCATACATGCTTATGGAAAAGAACTTGCATGACATCTTTTGTCCTACCCTCCCGTGGCAGCGGGGTCCTAGCGGAAACTAAGGGATATTAAGGCCTCCTTTTAATAGAGTACCGGACCAAAGCATTAACACATAGTGAATACATGAACTCCTCAAACTACGGTCGTCACCGAGAAGTATCCGACTATTGTCACTTCGGGGTTGTCGGATCATAACACATATAGGTGACTATAGACTTGCAAGATAGGATCAAGAACACACATATATTCATGAAAACATAATAGGTTCAGATATGAAATCATGGCACTCAGGCCCTAGTGACAAGCATTAAGCATAGCAAAGTCATAGCAACATCAATCTCAGAACATAGTGGATACTAGGGATCAAACCCTAACAAAACTAACTTGATTACATGATAAATCTCATCCAACCCATCACCATCCAGCAAGCCTACGATGGAATTACTCACGCACGGCGGCGAGCATCATGAAATTGGTGATGGAGGATGGTTGATGATGACGACGACAACAAATCCCCCTCTCCGGAGCCCCGAACGGACTCCAGATCAGCCCTCCCGTGAGAGATTAATTAGGGCTTGGCGGCGGCTCCGTATCGTAAAACGCGATGAAACTTCCTCTCTGATTTTTTTCTCCGCCAGACAGAATATATGGAGTTGGAGTTGAGGTCGGCGGAGCTGCAGGGGGCCCACGAGACAGGGGGCGCGCCCCCCATCCTTGTGGACAGGGTGTGGGCCCCCTAGTCTTCATCTTTTGCCAGTATTTTTTATATTTTCTGAAACTTGTCTCCGAGGATTTTCAGGTCATTCCGAGAACTTTTGTTTTCTACTCATGCAACAACATCATGGTAATTCTGCTGAAAATAGCGTCAGTCCGGGTTAGTTTCATTCAAATCATGCAAGTTAGAGTCCAAAACAAGGGCAAAAGTGTTTGGAAAAGTAGATACGTTGGAGACGTATCAGTGATCCATATCAACTAAACCATATCCAATCATCTCGTGAGATGGAGTAGTCATCAATGGTGAAAATTTCTATGTTGATCATATCTACTAGATGATTCACGTTCGACCTTTCGGTCTCCAGTGTTCTAAGGCCATATCTGTATATGCTAGGCTTGTCAAGTTTAACCTGAGTATTCCGCATGTGCAAAACTGGCTTGCACCTGTTGTATTTGAATGTAGAGCTTATCACACCCGATCATCACGTGGTGTCTCAGCACGAAGAACTTCCGCAACGGTGCATACTCGGGGAGAACACTTTATACCTTGAAATTTTAGTAAGGGATCATCTTATAATGCTACCGCCGTACTAAGCAAAATAAGATGCATAAAAGATAAACATCATATGCAATCAAAATATGTGACATGATATGGCCATCATCATCTTGTGCTTTTGATCTCCATCACCAAAGCAACGTCATGATCTCCATCATCACCGGCTTGACACCTTGATCTCCATTGCAGCGTCGTGGTCGTCTCGCCAACTGTTGCTTCTACGACTATCGCTACCGCTTTGTGATAAAGTAAAGCAATTACATAGCGTTTGTTTTTCATAAAATAAAGCGACAATCATATGGCTCCTGCCAGTTGCCGATAACTTTTTACAAAACATGATCATCTATCATACAACAACTTATATCACATCATGCCTTGGCCATATCACATCACAACATGCCCTTCAAAAAAAAGTTAGACGTCCTCTACTTTGTTGTTGCAAGTTTTTACGTGGCTGCTACGGGCTTCTAGCATGAACCGTACATACCTACGGCACAAAAACCACAACGGTGATTTATAAAGTTTGATGTTTTAACCTTCACAAGGACCGGCCACAGTCAAATTCGATTCAACTAAAGTTGGAGAAACAGACACCCGCCAGCCACCTTTATGCAAAACTAGTTGCATGTCTGTCGGTGGAACCAGTCTCATGAACGCGGTCAGGTAAGGTTGGTCCGGGCTGCTTCATCCA
The DNA here is from genome assembly GCA_904067115.1 of Aegilops sharonensis. Taxonomy (NCBI): domain Eukaryota; kingdom Viridiplantae; phylum Streptophyta; class Magnoliopsida; order Poales; family Poaceae; genus Aegilops; species Aegilops sharonensis. The sequence continues at coordinate 5,944,985 of LR880967.1, forward strand.
ACAATACCGCCGAATCACGATAAGACATTGGTGATAAGCAGTATGACGATCACCGCCCACAACTCTTTGTATTGTACTCGTTGTTGACACCAGATTTTGGCATGATCAAAAACATAATCAAGAAGGCCTCAAATGGAAAAGTTCCGTATCATCAAAAAAAAACTTTGATATTTGGGCCATAGCCATCCGGTCTCATTTCTAAGGCCGAAATTGTGTTCAAAGTATTCAGATTTTGTATTCAGAACACTATTCGGCTGATTACGCCCCCAAGATGGCCTCATATGAGAAAAGTTTCTAAACGGAATGTCTTCGCCTCGTAAAAACAATCGATTTTGATATAAGAAACTTCTAAATCAAAAGTTAGAGCCATTCAAATGCAGCCCTGGCAGGAGGCTACATATGGCGCGCCCCATAAGACATGATGTCTGATGGGTAGCGCCACCACTCGGCTGTCTTGCGCGAGCGATTCGGCCCCGAAGATGGCCTTGAATCGAAAAACGTTTAACATGAAAGTTGTTCGTCTCGTCGAAACGGTTAAATTTTCTTTTGGGCGCATTTTCATCCGAGGTCGTTTACTATCACAAAAAAGACCCGCAAGGTGCAGCCAGTTTAAACCGAACAGTTTTGGAAAGTTCGGATAAAACCAATCCGAATTTAACTAGGGTTTTGGACGCGAATCCAAGCCTTTTCCTTGCACGGGAAGTCCAGCCGCCTCTTATATACCTAAGGGGTGACGGCCGATTGAACAACACACAATCGATCAATTCATCTACCACTTTTTATCTTTTATCTTTTCTCCTTAACCCTAGTTCTTCTTCTTCCTCGTTCTTCGTTCGTTCTTCTTCATTGTAGGGCGGCGAAACTCGAGGCCCTAGGAGCGATCAGGTCGACCTAGGGCAGCCCATAGCCGCCGCGCGCCCTGACGGGGTCCCTCCCGGGCGTTTGGGGTTTCGGGTCCTGAAAAGCACCCGCCGGATTGCTTGCTTACCGCGCTTCCGGACGGGTCTCCTTCGACGTGAGCTGCGGTGCATCACCCTCGGTGTTGGAGGTACAAGGTGGCGTGTTCGTGTGCGAACACACATTTTGGCGACTCCGCTGGGGACGAAGATTTGAACGGTCTCCAGCCCGTTCTTGCTACGAAGAGATCATCATCAAGTTGCTACAATCTACAAAGGTAATATGAATACTCAATTCCCCTTTGTAGATGCAAATAATCCATATGTTGCTGCTGGATCACCTATTGAGCATAATGTATCGGCTAGCTCTAGTTTTATCAATCATGCATCTAATTATGCACAAGAGCCGATGCAAAACAATCTTCATGTTTCAAATTCTTATACTTTTAGCAACATACAACATATGTATCCCAACTCCCATGCATTGGCAACCCCACAAATTTATATGCCGATGAATAACATGACGAGTTCGGTTAATCAAGTTGAAACACCCCATGTAGGAACTTTCAATGGCATGCAACATAGTGTTTCATCTTTTTATTCATCGGCAACTAAGTTGCAACATGTTAATCCAAACATGCCGGTGGATAGGGGAATTGGCCATTCTACCACTAGTTATTCGGCCAATTACCCTCAAACATCGTATGCTACACCTCATGCTACTAGTTTTTTGGCACCATACGCAACTCTTGATGTCCATAATTCGGCTCAGCCCCTTAATGGTCATGGCCGAATAAGTGAAACTTCTACAGGAGCACAAATGCCTTCACCTACTACCGTGGCATATCATGTTCCCCCTACACAATTACAGAATTTCAGCAACATCTCATCGCTGAAAGAGTCTAAGGGCATTGGGGGGAAACCATATCCAGACTGGGTAGTTGAGAACAAGCTTACATTCTCTTGGGATTTGTGCAACTCCATTCGAAAGGAACTAATAGAAGGCGGGAATCCTCATGATTTTGCTGCAGTAAAAGCTAGAGTTGTGCAAATGATGCAGTTGCCCAGTGTTGTACCATCCAGTGCACCCCGTAAACAATTGCAAAGTTTCGGCACCTCATTGCCGGAAAAGTCTGAAAGTATTGGGGGGCAATCTCATGAGGAGTGGATGGAAATTGAGATGAAAAAGTTTAAAGCTCGCCAAGCTGAGATGTGGGCTAACATTAGACAAGAGCGAGAAGCCTTGGAAATTAAAAAAGATAAAGTTGTTGATTCAGGTATCAAAGAAAATTTGGTTATTGGAAAAGCCGAATCAAGTAGTATATATTCCGAGTCCATCAAATCCAAAGAGGCAAGCATTATTGAGAAAAGGCATGGAAAGCATAGCAAAACAACCATGCTTGATTTTTCTGAAGTCAATGGAACCTACTTCCTGCCCTATGAGTTCTGTACCGTAGAAATTGACAAGCCTCAAGCACAAGAGCAAGTAGCCGAAAAAAGTTTGGCTGATAAGGATCTTCAAGGTAATGATGCACGGAATAAAGAAAAAGATGATGAAAAGGCGTTGGAGAGTCATCCAAAAACGAAGCTAGATATTGTTCAAGTAACACCACCATCATGCTCTCCCAACGTATTTGAAGAGGTATGCATAGCGAGTAATTTACCTATTTTCAGATTTGGTCGCAACTTCATTATTGATGCATCTATAAGAAATATTCTCATAATTATTTTGAAAGACCAATGAAGAAGGGCAATTTACTTGTTAGCAATAAAATTGTTATGCAACATATCGGTCAACCCATTGAGCCATTTATAAAGACCGATAATGACTTATTGTTACAGCCAAAGCTTTCCCCGTTGCTTTATGTAAAGTTCATATCTAGTTGGGTAGCTTTGCTTATTTCGTACTTGGCATGCACTTGGTCTCAACCGAGACATGTATATTCTAACTATTTTCGTTTCAGAAATTTAAAGCCAAGGTTAAAATCTTCTGAGCAAACCGATGCAAGTATAGTATCTTATCCAAAGACATCGGAGATAGAATGGAAAACACAATGCATAGCCGAATGGGGAGATTCCAAATCTGGACCATTCGTTTTCTTATCTCCAAAGCCGTTCAAACAGCAAGATCGGCTAGAAAACAAGAAGTATACCTTCAATTCAAGCATGTGTGATCAAATATTTGATTTGTTGCTGAAAAATAATTACATTACAATTCTTGATCAACATGTTAAGCCATCAATCCAAGGACGGATGTATTGTAAGTTGCATGACTCGTCCAAGCATGATTTTGAGGATTGCAACATGTTTCTTCAAATAGTTAAATCGGCCATTGAAAAAGGACGATTGAAGTTTGTTTAAACACCAAGAGATGACCCACTCTAATCCGATTGGTCCTGATGGCAAAAAGTTTTTGCATCGGCTTCTTCAAGCCGATCCATTTAAAGAGAATGTAAAAGCTGCAGGTGATGGGATCAAGCTTTAAAGTAAAGAAGTTGTTGAAGAGCATAACGAATATAATCTTGAGGGCAAGAATTCCAACGAAGCTACAATGGAGACGCCAAGGACTGGGGGGCAGCAAGCAAATCCAATGATCGATGAAAGCAAACCAAAAGAAAACAAAGGCCGAAATAAGTGCAAGTGTAAGAGATCAAAAATCACCTTCGCTGAACTATTGGATAAATATCAAAAGAAGAGTGAAGATAAGAATGCTTATCGGCCAAATCATGCAAAGAAACCAAGATCACCCCGAAGGCGCAAATATAAGGACTGGTACTGGCAAAGTGATAATTTTAATGCAACATATTCATATCCTTATTTTGGGCCGCCAATGCCAATGCCGTGGATGCCTCCCTATGCTCATATAGATACATATTCATCATGGGACAGGTATGATACAAGGGGACATTCTACGTCTCATTCTAGACCATCTCACCAATACTATGCAGCTCCAAGAAGATCAACATTTGAACAATCACACGTCAAAGACCGTTTCAATCATAAGGAATCGGTCCAGAGCTCAAGGAAGAAGAAAGAGGTGGTAAAGCAAGTTTACCGCGTGAAAAGAGATGGTCGTAAGTGTATTACTTCAGATTTGATCTCAAATAACAAAGAGTCAATTAAAGTGTTGACATTGGCTACAAAAGGCAAAGAAGTGAAGAAATCAGTTGATAAAAATCAGAGTGCCAAATCTCAAGAAAAGAAGTTGAGAGTACACAAGGTAAAACATGAATTGCCACTGCTTCAAAAAAAATCACAGCCGGGGTGCCCACTCGGCTTATCGTATTGGCGAAAGAAGGAATTACAAAAACTTAGTGCACAAGAGCTGAAAAATAAGAACATGGCATGGGTTCCCAAGAGGAGCAGTCAAAGTGAAAATGATGTGCAACCTTCTATTGCAACAAGTGTTACAAAAGTGAAGAAAGAGAAGGATGGAAGCCAAAAACAACTAAGCCGAAGGTTTGCATCACCCCATCAAAATCTTCGGTTAGCACATCATCCATATTCTTCAACCATACCATTGATGCCTTTGCCATGGAATTCATCATCAGGTATGATAAATTACCCTCCCTGGATTTATTTTGATCCATGGAAGCGACATAATTTTCTGCATCATGAGAGGGTATTACCAAATCTCTATACATTTTATTAGCTACATTTTTTCTTGCTAATCCAAAGGGCCGAAATATTTGATTGCTATTTCATTTGTTTATTTCGGCTATACATGATTTGGTGAATAAATTCTACATGGGCATTATGTTGATGGCCGGTATTTATCTATCGCCCTAAGAATATGTCAAAGCATGGCTGATCTAGTATTCTAACATCGTCCTTAGTTCAATTAGAGGCCAAAACGAGGTACATGTTCATTGATATTGCCCTTGTCTTTCTAGTACTATGGAGATTATTTTCGACGGTAAATTTGTGGCAATGGCCAAGGTGTTGGTGTTGTTTATTTATCTCCATATGGAGCTATTTTGTGAAGCCTCGTGCCGCTTAAAATATTTTTGCACAATCATCAAAGCCGAATATGCATTGTCATTCAGATTGGAGCTTTGCCTTGCTATAGGTGCTATACATATTGAGGCTTCCGGTGATTCGTTATCAGTAGTGCAACAAATATCCAAGGGCTATCAATGTTTTGATGAATCACTTATAGTTTATCTTTTGGTATGACTAGATGCAAGATTTACCTTGGGTTGCTTTAAAATAGTTCATATATCTAGACATGACAATTTGAAAGAGTTGGCACAGCAAGCATCCGGCTACTATGTTAACCTTGGTGTATTGTATTTCTATCAATAGCCGATGCTAGGTTTTGTCAACATAGGTAAGGCCGAACCGAAGCCCACCGCTTCGGCCACTAATGAAACTTTTATGTAGGCGAAGTAAGGATTAGAGGAAGTTCATTCTTGATTAACTGCAAAATCCTAGCGAAAGGGTGAACAATATGGTTCGGAGGATGGTTTTGATCTATGGAACCTTATCACCGGATTGTTATAGAAGTTGAGAAGTTTTCACCCAAGTTTGCATCAAGAGGTTCAAACAATCAATGGCCGATATATACTTATTGTCCTACAAACATGCAAAATGGCCGATGGAGTGTTGACATCGTCCTTAGAGCAAGCTATGTGCAAGTTATTTTTCGGCACACAAGCTTTGCCGAAAAACAGGGGGGCATGTGTTGACACCAGATTTTGGCATGATCAAAAACATAATCAAGAAGGCCTCAAATGGAAAAGTTCCGTATCAAAAAGAAACTTTGATATTTGGGCCATAGCCATCCGGTCTCATTTCTAAGGCCGAAATTGTGTTCAAAGTATTCAGATTTTTTATTCAGAACACTATTCGGCTGATTACGCCCCCAAGATGGCCTCATATGAGAAAAGTTTCTACACGGTTTGTCTTCGTCTCGTCGAAACGATCAATTTTGATATAAGAAACATTTAAATCGAAGTTCCTATAAAAAAGCTAGAGCCATTCGAATGCAGCCTTGGCAGGAGGCTACATATGGCGCGCCCCACAAGACATGATGTCTGATGGGTAGCGCCACCACTCGGCTGTCTTGCGCGAGCGATTCGGCCCCGAGGATGGCCTCGAATCGAAAAACGTTTAACATGAAAGTTGTTTGTCTTGTTGAAACGGTTAAATTTGCTTTTGGGCGCATTTTCATCCGAGGTCGTTTACTATCACAAAAAAGACCCGCAAGGTGCAGCCAGTTTAAATCAAACAGTTTTGGAAAGTTCGGATAAAACCAATCCGAATTTAACTAGGGTTTTGGATGTGAATCCAAGCCTTTTCCTTGCACGGGAAGTCCAGCCGCCTCTTATATACCTAAGGGGTGACGGCCGATTGAACAACACACAATCGATCAATTCATCTACCACCACTAGTAGAAAAAGAGGCTTTCCGTCCAGCCCCATAAGTCGCGAAGCTGTAGGAACCGCGACTAATGGGACCTTTAGTCGCGGTTCTGGAGGTGAACCGCGACCAAAGGCCTGGGCCCAGGGCGCTCGGTGGCAAGCTGGTGCACGTGAGGGGCTTTAGTCGCGGTTGGCCAGGACAACCGCGACTAAAGGTCCTCAGGCTGGCCCGAAGGCCTTTAGATCGCGGTTGGCCAGGCCAACCGCGATTAAAGGTTAGACCTTTAGTCCCGATTGGTCTGGCCAACCGCGACTAAAGGCCCGAACCTTTAGTCGCGGTTGGTTAGACCTTTAGTCCCGGTTGGTCTGGCCAACCGCGACTAAAGGGATTTTCAAACTCTACCCCCCCCCCCCCCGGGATCGCCTTTTCAGTTTTAGAAAAAACAAAAGAAAATTATGGAAATGTCAAAAAAATAAAATAAAATAAGTTTTCCATGTGATATGTGGTCTAGTTGTTGGGAAAATTAACAAATATGAATTTCGACTTTATTTGCAAAATCTCTCTGGAAATTCTTAAAATTGGCATAACTTTTGCATACGAACTCGGATGAAAAAGTTTTTTATATGAAAAATGATCTACTCGAAAAGTTACATCCGAATTTAACAGGGGGAACCCCGTTAAACATTTTTAGAATCCCCAAAAACCTAACAGAAAAAAAGATACGGGGCTTTTAAGTTCTGGAGAGGCAAAAAAATTCAAAAAATTTCAAATTGTGGTCAAACTGTGGTCAAACAATGGTCAAACTAATTATTCTAGAATATTAGTGTTACAAAATAATTATTTCAGTTTTTTTAAATTTTGGTCAAATCTGGTCAAACTGTGGTCAAAAAATGGTCAAACTAATTATTCCAGAAATATTAGTGTTACTAAATAATTATTGTTTTTTAAAACAATAGTTTCAAACTCAAACAGTGAAATGTGTCACTTCATGCTCAAGCTAAATACCTGAGGGTTAATAGAATTGACATCCTACTATTGTCAGGAAAACAACAAGTGCAGACTTGGAAACGAGGGAGAATAGAACCCGGAAGTTAAGCGTGCTCAGGCTGGGGGAGTGGGAGGATGGGTGACCGTTCGGGAAGTTAGATGATTTGGAATTATGAGGGGTGATTAGAGATTAGAGGATAAATTGAGCAGTGATGAGGGGTGGTGATTAGAGATTAGAGGTTAAAATAATTCAGAAATTTGAAAATAAAAAAAAAATGAAAAAATTCGCAAAAAAAATTCGCGGTTCGTAAAAAAATTCGTAAAAAAATTTAAACCTGCGGAGGAGGCTTTAGTCCCGGTTAGCCACGAGAACCGGGACTAAAGCCTTTAGTCGCGGTTCGTAAGGGGCCGCGACTAAAGGGGGGGGGTCTTTAGTCGCGCCTAGCTAGTCGCGGTTGCGCAGCCGCGACTAAAGGCCTTTGCCAACCGCGACTAAAGGCGTTTTTTCTACCAGTGCACTTTTTATCTTTTATCTTTTCTCCTTAACCCTAGTTCTTCTTCTTCCTCGTTCTTCGTTCGTTCTTCTTCATTGTAGGGCGGCGAAACTAGAGGCCCTAGGGGCGATCAGGTCGACCTAGGGCAGCCCATAGCCGCCGAGCGCCCTGACGGGGTCCCTCCCGGGCGTGTGGGGTTTCGGGTCCTGAAAAGCACCCACCGGATTGCTTGCGTACCGCGCTTCCGGACGGGTCTCCTTCGACGTGAGCTGCGGTGCATCACCCTCGGCGTTGGAGGTACACGGTGACGTGTTTGTGTGCGAACACTCGTGCATATCATCTACGCATAGACCTAGCTCGGATGCCACTGTTGGGAAACATAGCATGCAATTTAAAAAAAATTCCTATGCTCACGCAAGATCTATCTAGGAGATGCATAGCAACGAGAGGGGGAGAGTGTGTCCATGTACCCTTGTAGACAGAAAGCAGAAGCGTTAGCTTAATGCGGTTGATGTAGTCGAACGTCTTCTCGATTCCACCGATCAAGCACCGAACGTACGACACCTCCGAGTTTTGCACACGTTCAGCTCGATGACGTCCCTCGAACTCCTGATCTAGCTGAGTGTCGAAGGAGAAGACGAGTTCCGTAAGCATGATGGTGTGGTGATGGTGATTGTGATGTGATCCGCGTAGGGCTTCGCCTAAGCACTACGACAATATTAACAGAGGAGTAAACGGTGGAGGGGGGCACTGCACACGGCTAAGACAATTGATGTGTCTTGAGGTGCCCCCTGCCCCCATATATAAAGGAGGATATGGGAGGAGGGTCGGCCTAGGGCACGCACCATGCGGGGGAGTCCTACTAGGACTCCTAGTCCTAGTCAGCCCCCTTCCTTCCAATGGAGGGGGAAAGGGGAAAGAGAGGGAGAGGGAGAGGGAAAGGGGGGCCACACCCCCTCCCCTAGTCCAATTCGGACTCCCAATGGGGGAAGGGGGTGCCACCTCCTCGTGGCCTGCCTCTCCTCTCCCCTATGGCCCATAAGGCCCATTATTCCCCCGGGGGTTTCCGGTAATCCCTCGGTACTCCGAAAAATACCCGAAACACTTCGCAACCATTTCGGTGGCCGAATATAACCTTCCAATATATCAATCTTTACCTCTTGACCATTTCGAGACTCCTCGTCATGCCTCTGATCTTATCCGGGACTCTGAACAACCTCCAGTCACCAAAACACATAACTCATATAATACATATCGTCATCGAATGTTAAGCATGCGGACCCTTCGACTTTGAGAACTATGTAGCCATGACCGAGACACCTCTCCGGTCAATAACCAATAGCGAAACCTGGATGCTCATATTGGTTTCCATATATTCTACGAAGATCTTTATTGGTCGACCGTAATGTCAACATACGTTATTCCCTTTGTCATCGGTATGTTACTTGCCCGAGATTCGATCGTCGGTACCTTCATACCTAGTTCAATATTATTACCAACATGTCTCTTTACTCGTTCCATAGTGCATCATCCCGCAACTAACTCATTAGTCACATTGCTTGCAAGGCTTCATATGATGTGCATTACCGAGAGGGCCCAGAGATACCTCTCCGATACTCGGCGTGACAAATCTTAATCTCGATCTATGCCAACCCAACAAACACCTTCAGAGATACCTATAGAGCTTCTTTATAATCACCCGGTTATGTTGTGACATTTGATAACACACAAGGTATTCCTCTAGTATCCGAGAGTTGCATAATCTCATAGTCAGAGGAATATATATTTGACATGAAGAAAGTAGTAGCAATAAAACTGAACGATCATTATTCTAAGCTAACAGATGGGTCTTGTGTCGGTGTCAAAACCGACGGATCTCGGGTAGGGGGTCCCGAACTGTGTGTCTAAGGCTAATGGTAACATGAGGCAGGGGACACGATGTTTACCCAGGTTCGGGCCCTCTCGATGGAGGTAATACCCTACTTCCTACTTGATTGATCTTGATGATATGAGTATTACAAGAGTTGATCTACCACGAGATCGTAGAGGCTAAACCCTAGAAGCTAGCCTATGATTATGATTGTTCTTGTCCTACGGACTAAACCCTCCGGTTTATATAGACATCGAAGGGGGCTAGGGTTACACAAAGTCGGTTACAGAGAAGGAGATCTACACATCCGAATCGCCAAGCTTGCCTTCCACGCAAAGGAGAGTCCCACCCGAACACGGGACGAAGTCTTCAATCTTGTATCTTCATAGTCCAACCGTCCGACATAAGCATATAGTCCGGCTGTCCGAGGACCCCCTGATCCTAAACGGGGCTTCAATGACGATGAGTCCGGCACGCAGATTGTCTTCGACATTGCAAGGCGAGTTCCATCACCGAATACTCGAAGGTAGACTTTGAACACATGAATCGTGTCCGGCTCTGCAAAATAAATTTCACACACCACCGTAGAGAGCACAATATTCCACAAATCTAATCAGCTGACACCTTTTCATAGCGTGAAGCCACGCCGCGGCCCGGTCATTATACGAACCATTTTTTCCGAGCCTGCTACTGCACGTATTGCGAGGCGGTTTTATTGGCACGTCTTGTCGACGCAGAGATCGTGTCCCCTTATCACGGGATTCTCATCAATACGGGTGTGGGTAATCCAACCGCCCCATCGATACGATGCTTGGGGAATAAGCGAGTTTACAGGGCAAGTGGGGAGGTGCATAGTTTCTACCGCCTTTATGAAGAGATAAGGATTCCCCCTTTTCACCCACGCCTTCTTCTTTCTCTGCTCATCCATTCCCCCTCACTCGAGCCCTAGCGCCCAAGCGTTTGTCTACTCCACCCAAAGAGGTCTTCTGAAAATGTACAGATCCGGAGCAGGAGGTAAGTGGATGGCCTCTACCGTCCGGGAGAAGGATATCAAAAAGCTTCGAGAGGCCGGGTATGTAGCCAAGAAAATCGGCCACCGTCTTCCAATGGCGGGATAGATCGTCCCTACTCCGGAACCCCACGAGAGGGTTGTATTCCTCCCACATTTTGTCCACGGGCTAGGGTTTCCCCTCCATCCATTCGTTCGCGACATCATGTATTATTACGGGATTGATTTTCATGGTCTATCCCCTAATTCCTTCCTCAACATCTCGACATTCATCGTCGTGTGCGAGGCCTTTCTCCGCATCTCGCCACACTTCGGCTTATGGCTGAAGATTTTTAATGTGAAGCCCAAGGTAGTGAGCGGCGAGCACGCCGTGTGCGGAGGTGCCATGGTGAGCAAGATGCCCAATGTCACATGGCCAACAGGTACTTTCAATGATTCCATCAAGGAGTGGCAGCAGCAGTGGTTTTACATCCCTGAGCCGCGCGGCACGGAGTGGGCTTATGCTCCCGAATTCGATCCGGAGCCCCCCTGCGGCTTACGTCCTGGCCTAAGAAGGGCCTGAACTGGTCTTCGTCCGACGAACTGTCGGTGCTCCAGACACACGTCAAGGATATGGAAGACAAGAACATCAAGCTTTTCAATGCAGTTGAGGTGATGTTAGTTCGCCGGATTCTTCCTTGTCGACACCGGGCTTGCAATTTATGGGAATTCGACCCGGCCAAGCACCAGACCCTACGGGATCTCTTTGGTTCCTCGCACAAGAACATCTGGAGGTGGTTTTTAAGACCGACAAATCATGACCGGACTCCGCTGAGGACCGTGGGTACCAACTGTCCCGCCCTGAAAGTTCGGTAAGTCACTGTTATGCTTGGCAATTCATATGTTTTATTCGCATATCGTGGCCGGACTCCGCCGAGGACCGTGGGTACCAACTTTCTCCTAGGGCTGGACGAAGAAGGCGGGGCGGATCTACTGTCCGGCCCCACTGCCAAAAGAACCGGCCGGCCCACTTCTGACGAAGATGCTGGTCCCGGCGCCTTACAAGGCACCGAAGAAGAAGGCCGAGAAGGAGGCCAAGAAGACCAGGGGCGGCCTCCGTCGCCGCGGCGCTTCGGACACAAAATCTGAATACTCCAATGCCCATTCTTCCTCCAAAGAGGAAGAGGAAGAAGATGAATCCTCCGTGGGGGGAAGAAAGAAAAGGACGGCCTCCACATCCTTGGAGACCGAATCGCCTAAGAGGGGGAAAACTCCTCTTCCAGAGGAGTCCACCACCGCTGCTGATAGTAGCCCAGAGTGGGATCCCAGGGCCCAGCCGCTGGTGAACTCGTGAGTATACAAAACCCGAACATGCTTATGCGTCCAGGCCCATCATGGCATAATACTTTAATCTGAGCCATACTTTTTTGAAGTCCGGCGAGGTCCCGCACCGAACAATCCTCGTCGGAGGATTTGCTGGGTTCGGATGCTATGGAGAGCGGGACACCCCCGAAGGCCCCTACGCGCAAACATGTGAATGACACCGAGGTGTCGTCCCAGAAGGACCCAAACCAAGGGGGGGGGGGAGATCGTAAAGCCGGCACCAGGAGGTCAAACTTCAGGGGCCGGACATATGGGAGAGAAGGCTCCCATGGGCGTCGACGGCGGGGGTGATACGTCTCCAACGTATCTATAATTTTTGATTGCTCCATGCTACTTTATCTACTGTTTTGGACTATATTGGGCTTTATTTTCCATTTTTATATTATTTTTGGGACTAACCTATTAAACGGAGGCCCAGCCCAGAATTGCTGTTTTTGCCTTTTTCAGTATTTCGAAGAAACAGAATATCAAACGGAGTCCAAATAGAAAAATCCTTTTTGGAACATGATTTTCTTCCCGAATAAGACACAGGAGACTTGGACCCTACGCCAAGGAACGCCGGAGGCGGTCACGAGGGTAGGGGGCGCGCCCACCCCCCTGGGGCACGCCCCCTACCTCGTGGGCCCCTCGGAGCTTCACCGACGTACTCCTTCCTCCTATATATACCTACGTATCCCCGAACGATCAGAACAGGAGCCAAAAACCTAATTCCACCGCCGCAACTTTCTGTATCCACGAGATCCCATCTTGGGGCCTGTTCCGGAGCTCCGCCGGAGAGGGCCGTCATCACGGAGGGCTTCTACATCATCATAGCCTCTCCGATGAAGTGTGAGTAGTTTACTTCAGACCTTCGGGTCCATAGTTATTAGCTAGATGGCTTCTTCTCTCTTATTGGATCTCAATACAATGATCTCCCCCTCTCTCGTGGAGATCTATTTGATGTAATCTTCTTTTTGCGGTGTGTTTGTTGAGACCGATGAATTGTGGGTTTATGATCCAGTATTATCTATGGAAAATATTTGATTCTTCTCTGAATTCTTTTATGTATGATTGAGTTATCTTTGCAAGTCTCTTCGAATTATATTTTTGGTTTGGCCAACTAGATTGGTAGTTCTTGCCATGGGAGAAGTGCTTAGCTTTGGGTTCAATCTTGCGGTGTCCTTACTCAGTGACAGAAAGAGTTGCAAGGCACGTATTGTATTGTTGCCATCGAGGATAACAAGATGGTTTTTTTTTATCATATTGCATGAATTTATCCCTCTACATCATGTCATCTTGCTTACGGTGTTACTCTGTTTTTACTTAATACTCTAGATGCATGCTGGATAGCGGTCGATGAGTGGAGTAATAGTAGTAGATGCAGAATCGTTTTGATCTACTTGTTTTGGACGTGATGCCTATATACATGATCATTGCCTAGATATACTCATAACTATGCTCAATTCTGTCAATTGCTCAACAGTAATTTGTTCACCCACCGTAGAATACTTATGCTCTTGAGAGAAGCCACTAGTGAAACCTATTGCCCCCGGGTCTATTCTCATCATATCAATCTATATCACTTTATTTACTTACTTTGTTTTACTTTGCTTTTTACTTTTTACTTTGCATCTATCTATATCAAAAATACCAAAAATATTATTTATTATCTCTATTAGATCTCACTCTCGTAAGTGACCGTGAAGGGATTGACAACCCCTGAGCGTTGGTTGCGAGTTGCTATCGTTTTGTATAGGTACGAGGGACTTGTGCGTGGTCTCCTACTGGATTGATACCTTGGTTCTCAAAAATTGAGGGAAATACTTACGCTACTTTGCTGCATCATCCCTTCCTCTTCGGGGAAAAACCAACGTAGTGCTCAAGAGGTAGCAGGGGGCGATCTCGAATTCGGCCCCCAGCCGGACGCAGTCCCGGAGACCTCTACGGCTCCAGAATCAGGCAGGCGGCCTCCCTCAGCTGGAGGGGGTGTGCTTGCTCCACCGGCGACCTCTGTTCAACCAGAGGTGCCGGATACCTTATCGACGACGCTAAAGAGTGCTTCCATCGTCGATGAACACCGTGCCCTTATGGGTGTGGTGATTGAGAAGATTCAGTCCGCTGAGAGTGGACTGAATGAATCCTGTATCAGCCTTATAAAAGGCTTTGAGGTATGTTTTATGAGGTTTTGAAGAGTGTCATAGTATGGATAGTAGCCCCTGATACACTATTCGGTGAAAGAAAGAACCGGACAGAGGATCAAATTTATGTTCGCATGAGACGTTTGATGACATCTATATCTCTTCTTTTATAAGCAGGCGTTTGTAGCGACTGCTGAAGAAGCAGTTGGAGGATAACCAAGGTATGCCGAAACCTTGTTCATTCAGCACAAATGAATAAGTGTGTGTGATGAAAATATTTTTATTGTGTGCTCTAGGGGCGATGGCCGAAATTGAGGCTCTTAAGAAGGCTGTGGCCGAAGCCGAGAAGGCAGCCGCGGAGCAGGCTCTTTGCGAAAAGCACGAGGCCAGGGTTATTGAAGCTGAGCGAGAGCTTCAGGATGCCGTGAAGAAATGCGAGACCTTGGAGCAGAGTTTATCGAGGAAAGAATCCCAACTCGCCCAAGGTCGCCAAGCCACAAGTGATGCCCGGGAGGAAGCCCAAGGTGCTCTGAAGGAAATTCAGGCGGCGAGGAAGATTGCGGCTGGTAAGGCTTTTTCTATACAAATCGGTCTTTTTTGAAACGAGAAAATCAAGTTGATAATTTGAATTCTGATTTCTCCAGGGGTGTTTGCGGAGCTGCCATGCAGCATATCTGATGCCGCCCAATTCTACCGAGCCGAGGAAAAGAACACTACGAAGAAACTCTTCTGGTCACAGTATTTCGCACCGAATTATCCGGTGCCATTTGCCGATCAGCTGAAGCAGCTGATCGGACTGCACAAGGCGGTCAACTAGCCATGAAGGATTTGATTGTCCGGCTATGGCCCGCCGAGCAAATTCCAAGCAGTTACTTCGGGCTCGTGAAGCGGCTTGTGAGTGCCTGCCCTCGATTCGAAGTCATCAAGCAGTCGTTCTGTATGGAGGGTGCGCGAATGGCCTTCGCCTGTGCAAAAGCGCACTGGGGGAAGATGGATGCGGAAAAGCTGATGACCGAGGGACCGCCAGAGGGGAAGGAGCACCGCAAGCCCGAATTATATTATGATAGTGTCCTGAAAGGAGCCCGCCTTGCGGCGGAGCAATGTACCAAGGACATTGTATTTCCATGAATACAACCATGCTGTCCTTTGTAATGTTGAACAAGGTCATTTCTATTATTTATTGCCTGTTATGTGAAAGTTTTTCCTCCTGTGCGGCCGTTTCATATATATTAATCCTAAGAGTTGGCCAGTCGTCGGCTTATGGCCCCACGTAGGAAGTACGAGGGTGTTCGGGATAAACCTGAGCACTCTTTATCCCATTTTTGGGTCCTTGAAGGAGGTGTTCAGCACAACGAACCAGGCAATCGGACTATAGGGCTTTATCACTCTCACTTAGCCACAGGAGTTTGACAAAAGAAAGGTAGGCACAGCCCCTGGTGTTCGGAAGACCGCACGAGGGGCTCTATAAGCACTTGATCGGAAGAAAAGCCGATCCATCACACGCTGCATTAGTTATGGCATTATGCGGAAGAAATCCTTAAAGATTTTACAACCTCTCGAACAGCTGACCAGCTCTCGCCGTATCATGACAGTCAATTTTCGGCTTTCTCTACTGAGGCGCTCGTCTGGAAGAACCGGGACACAATCGCAGTAGTTCTCCCTGTGCTACCTTAGCCAATATAGCGGAACATAAGGTACCAAAACAAGGGAGCCGGGCAAACCCAACTATTGACCCAAGACATGATTCAGAGCTGATGCATATAATGCTATGAGTTCAGGGTGCCGAACGACAGCAAAGGTGGTCGGACTTTATTGCCGTATTATGGGTACAATGAAGCCCCTGGCGTATTAAGGCATATCACGATGTACGGATGCCGTTATGACGAAAGGTGTCAATAAGAAATGATAGCAGATAAGCGTCATATAAATCTACATGTTGTATTCGAGTAATACGTCGAGGCGTATGAGTACACGTGATGTGATAAAAAGAAGTATGACGGCGGAACCTACTGAGACCAGGCGGGAAGAAGCTGTGTGCATATCCAGAGTGTATCCGGATTGTCTTCGAGGGGAATATCTAAGGATTTCCTTGCGCGTTCGAGCTGATACCATGTCGCCAGTCCTGTCATGCGCAAAAGTGAACCTGTAAAGGAAATGCGAGAAATATTTATGTGCCACGGAGCGGTTGAGCCGCGGTATGCGGCCTTTCCCAGCTTTTTCCGGAGTATTTAATTGAGCTCCGGACGAGCTGGGCTATCATGCCGCGAAGTAGTTTGGACTCCTTTATCGGTGCCCGTGAGATTGGCGGTCGACTCAAGGTTCGATTGAAAGGTGCCACTCGTTGCTTCTGCTGTTAAAGCGGCGGTATACTCTTTTGCCATTAACCGTTATGACGTCGCACGGGCTGGGCATCTTAAGCTTAGGTAGGCGTAGTGTGGTACCGCGTTAAAGCGAGCAAACATGGTTCGCAGAAGCAGTGCATGATAATTACTTCGGAAAGGGACGATGTCGAAGGCTAACTCTTTGGTATGGTAATTGTTTGGTGATCCGAAGACTACCTCCAGAGTGATGGAGCCTATACAACTGGCCTCCACACCTGGTATAACACCTTTAAAGGTGGTGAGGGAGTCCCGGACTAGGGGGTGTCCAGACGGCCGAACTCCTGGACTATGAAGATACAAGATTGAAGACTTCGTCCCGTGTCCGGATGGGACTTTCCTTGGCGTGGAAGGCAAGCTTGGCAATACGGATATGTAGATCTCCTACCATTGTAACCGACTCTGTGTAACCCTAACCCTATCCGGTGTCTATATAAACCGGAGGGTTTTAGTCCGTAGGACGAACAACAATCATACCATAGGCTAGCTTCTAGGGTTTAGCCTCTCTGATCTCGTGGTAGATCTACTCTTGTACTACCCATAT
>LR880967.1:5968224-5988327 GCA_904067115.1 Aegilops sharonensis
ACTTCGATCCATGGACAGGCGTCCACCAGCCGCCGCACTAGCCCGAAGTAGCTCCCAGGCATGGCCTCATTTGGCCACAGCCGAGCTATAAGTCCCTTCATGGCCTGTTCGGCGACCTTGTGGAGCTCGACCAAGTGCTTCAGTTGGTCGCTCAAGGGCACCGGATGTTCGGCCTCAGCATACTGAGACCAAAACACCTTCTCCGTCGAGCTACCCTCTTCGGCTCGGTAGAAAGCGGCGGCGTCGGATACACTGCGGGGCAGACCTGCGAAGGCTCCTGGAGAGCTCCGGATTCGGGTAAGTAACAGATAATTGACTTTTACATTCTTGCTTTGCATAAAGAATGCCTTACCCGCCGCTATCTTCTTCATCGCCTCAATCTCCTGGAGGGCTTTTTGGGCTTCTGCCTTAGCGGCTTTGGCACTCTCAAGAGCCGAGGCAAGCTCGGACTCTCGGGTCTTCAAGTCACGCTCCAAACCCTCATGTTTTTTCACGAGAGCCTGGAGCTCTTGCCGTACCTCCGCCAGCTGCGCCTCCCCCTTCTCTCGCTCGATGCGCTCTGCGGCCGCTTTGTTTTCGGCCGCGGTCACCGCTTCCTTTAGGATCGCCACCTCGTTCGTGGCCCCTACAATACCCATGTTATTCCTGTCTTTTTTGCAACCAACTCCTTTCTATAAGGTATTACTTTAATAAGGTATTATTTACCTTCTTTGTCCTCGAGCTGCTTCTTGGCTTGGCCGAGCTCGTTCTCGGACCGCTCGAGGCTCTCCTTTAATACATTAATCTCCGCAGTCAGTGCGGCAGAGGTCAGCAGGGCAGCCTGCATTCCCATATTGACATAATTATGTTAGACTCCTGCGTATATCTTTTTAGATCCTTAGTCCGGCTTTTCTTTCCGAACACCGAACTAAGCATCAGGGGCTACTGTCTATGCGGTAATCTTCTTGCATATATTGAAAACTTACCTCAAAGCCTGTTAGAAGGCTGTTGCAGGCTTTAGTCAGCCCGCTCTTGGCGGACTAAACTTTCTGGATCACCGCACTCATAACAGTGCGGTGCTCCTCCTCGATGAAGGCGCTGTTAAGCGCCTCCAGTAAGCTGTCCGGTGCCTCCGGTTGGACGAAGGACACCGGCGTCTTATCATTCTTATGAAGGGGCCTCTTGCCGGACTTCGAAACCGCTGAAGGTTCCGTATGGAGTCCGGACAAGGGTCGGGCTTAGAGCCCCTGGGGGCCTTGCTCACCTCACGCCTGGAGTCCGGGAGGCTGCCTTGTGGTGCCTCCTGTGCCACCTCCTCTTGACCAGGCCCCCCTTGGGGCCCCACCTCGGCGTCGTCGGCGGCATGAGGCGAGGAGGCGGTCGGAAGAGAAGTGCTCTCCACTTCGGACGAATTCAAAGACCCGCTTGACGAAGCGGCAAGCTCACCCTTGGGCGGGCTGCATGATTGTTCGGCATTAGAGAACACTATGCAGTAAATAAGAAAAAACCATGGGTATCCGGACACTTACGATCTCGCCAGGGGCTTGGCCCTCGAAGGCCACTCCTCCTCGCCGTCGTCGGTGTTGGTGGAGACGTCCGGAGGAAGGGTTCTTCCCTTCTTGGACCCTCCGGCCTCCCCAGTCGGGGCGGCCTTCCTTTTCTTCCCTTCCCCCGCTGGGCGAGAGGCTTCTTTTTTCTCCTCCTCAGGAGAGGATTCTGCTTCAGAATCTGACACCACCTGGTGCCGGGAGCTCCTTCGAGTTCTCGTGGCCTCCTTCTTGGCCTTCTTCTCCGACACCACGTGAGGTGCCAGAACAAGCAACCCCGTCAAGCGGGCGTCTGCTGGGTCTTCCGGCAAAGGAGCCGGACAGTTAATCTGTCCGGACGTCTTCAGCCAGTCTTGTCAAAGGTTAGGGAGTTTTAGATCCCGCATAGAGTCAAACTATGAACAAAGAGTCCCATAAAGGGCAAAATAATTTACCTCGCTGGCTTGACGCTGCGAGCGGAATCCGCGATCCTCGGTAGCGGATGCGGGAGCTTCGGCGCCCTTGGACAGCACCTTCCAGGCATCTTCGTACGTAGTGTCGAAGAGCCAGCTCAAGGTCTGGTGCTGTGCCGGATCGAACTCCCACGAGTTAAAGGCCCGTTGCTGGCATGGGAGAATCCGGCGGATGAGCATAACCTGGACTACGTTGACAAGCTTTAGGTTCTTGTCCACCAGGTTCCGGACACAGGTTTGGAGTCCGGCCAGCTCTTCCGAATCACCCCACGTCAGGCCCGTCTCTTTCCATGACGTGAGCCGGGTGGGGGAGCCAGATCTGAATTCGGGGCCCGCCGCCCATTTGGAGTCGCGCGGCTCGGTGATGTAGAACCACCCCGATCGCCACCCCTTTATGGTCTCCACGAAGGAGCCCTCAAGCCATGTGACGTTGGGCATCCTGCCCGCCATGGCGCCTCCACACTCCGCTTGTCGCCTGCCCACTATCTTCGGCTTGATGCTAAAGGTTTTCAACCATAAGCCGAAGTGGGGCTGGATGCAGAGAAAAGCCTCGCACACGACGATAAACGTCGAGATATTGAGGATGAAGTTTGGGGCCAGATCGTGGAAGTCCAGGCTGTAGTAGAACATGAGCCCCCGGACAAATGGGTGAAGTGGAAAACCTAGTCCGCGGAGGGAGTGGGTGAGGAACACCACCCTCTCATGGGGCATGGGGGTGGGGATGAGCTACCCCTTGGTGGGGAGCCGACACGCGATGTCGCCGGACAAGTATCCGGCCTCCCGCAGCCTTGTGATGTGCCCCTCCGTGACGGAGGAGACCATCCACTTGCCTCCCGCTCCGGACATGGCTGGAGAAGGTTGAGGAGAGATGTGCGGACTTGGGCGCTGGAGCTCGAGTGCGCGGTAATGGATGAGCCAAGGAGGAAGAAGGCGTAGGTGAAAAGGTGGATCCTTATCCCCTTATATGGACGGACGCAACTAAGCGCCCCCACCAGCCTGGTAAAACTCTCTTATCTTCCAAGCGCCGTAATCAATGGCGCAGTTGGGTTACCCACGTCCGTATTGATGAGAATCCCGGGATAAGGGGACACGATCTCTGCTTTGACAAGACGTGCCAAGGAAACCGCCTCGCTAAACGCGCTGAGGCGGTACAGTAAAAACAATTCAAATAAAGACTTGGCCGTGGCGTGATGGCACGCTGCGGAATACGTCAGCAGATAGATTTTGTGTAAATATTATTCTCTCTACGGTGTTATGTGGAAATTATTTTGCAGAGCCGGACACTGTCCTTGTGTTCAAAATCTTCTCTGAAGTATTCGGAGGAGGAACTCGCCTTGCAATGCCGAAGACCACATGCGCGCCGGACTCGTCGTCATTGAAGCCTGGTTCAGGGGCTACTGAGGGAGTCCCGGACTAGGGGGTGTCCGGACGGCCGAACTATCATCTTTGGCCGGACTCCTGGACTATGAAGATACAAGATTGAAGACTTCATCCCGTCTCCGGATGGGACTTTCCTTGGCGTGGAAGGAAAGCTTGGCAATACGGATATGTAGATCTCCTACCATTGTAACCGACTCTGTGTAACCCTAACCCTATCCGGTGTCTATATAAACCGGAGGGTTTTAGTCCGTAGGACGAACAACAATCATACCATAGGCTAGCTTCTAGGGTTTAGCCTCTCTGATCTCATGGTAGATCTACTCTTGTACTACCCATATCATCAATATTAATCAAGCAGGAGTAGGGTTTTACCTCCATTGAGAGGGCCCGAACCTGGGTAAAAACATCGTGTCCCTTGTCTCCTGTTACCATCCGCCTAGACGCACAGTTCGGGACCACCTACCCGAGATCCGTCGGTTTTGACACCGACAGGTGGTTTTACTGGGTTTGATCATCGAACGATCAATACCCATCTGGCGCACTGTGTCCTGATACAGCAGGTTTAGACTGCTGCCTCCGTCCATAAGGACCCATGTGAGGTGGAACCCGTAAATTATTGGGTCGAGGACAAGTGCGGCTGAATTACCCTAGTTGGTATTGGCCGGACGATCTATATGATCGAAAGTGGTCGGCCATAGTTTATATTGTGGGGCGACTTGCTCCATTAAGTCGACATCCCTAAAAGTGCAAGTCCGTTCCCGTTTGGGGATGTGGATGGCGTTTATCATGTTCACCATTTTGATTTGTGGGGGAAATCTCCTTTGCCCTCTTTTGTTTGGTGATCGGGTCTCCTCGTCGTCGTCATCGCTTTGAGACCCTTGATCCTTGTTGGCGGCACCTGACCTGCCGGCTTGTTTGAAGACCCAGCATTCTCTGTTGGTGTGATTGGCTGGTGTTCCTGGGGTGCCGTGAATTTGGCATGGACGATCGAGTATGCGATCCAGACTGGACGGACCCGAATTGTTCTTTTGGGATGGCTTTTTCCGCTGACCGGACTTAGAGCCACTGAATCCGGCGTTGACTGTCGTGGCTTCGGCGTTGTCACCGTTTTTGCGACACTTGTGATGGTTGCGTCGTGGTTTGTCGTTGTTGTCTTTGGCTTTTGATGTGCCAGGATTGCTTGCTGTGTTGTTGCTACGAGCCAACCAGCTATCCTCGCCCGCACAAAAGCGGGTCATGAGTGTCGTGAGGGCTGCCATGGACTTTGGATTTTCTTGGCCGAGATGTCGGGCCAGCCACTCGTCCCGGATGTTATGCTTAAAGGCCTCTAGGGATTCGGCATCCGGACAGTCGACAATTTGGTTCTTGTTAGTGAGGAACCGAGTCCAGAATTTCCTAGCTGACTCTCCGGGCTGCTGAGTTATGTGACTTAGATCATCAGCATCCGGTGGTCGCACATAAGTGCCCTGGAAGTTATACAGGAATGCGTCTGCCAGGTTCTCCCAACTTTCGATGGAGTTTGTCGGCAAGCTATTCAGCCAATGCCGAGCCGATCCTTTGAGTTTTAGTGGGAGGTATTTTATGGCATGTAGATCATCCCCGCGGGCCATGTGAATGTGGAGGAAGAAATCTTCTATCCATACCGCGGGGTCTGTAGTACCATCATATGATTCAATGTTCATGGGTTTAAACCCTTCTGGAATGCATGATCCATTACTTCATCAGTGAAGCATTAGGGGTGTGCGGCGCCTCTATGCCGGGCTACATTGTATTCGGTCTGGCCAGATTTGTTGGTATATCCGGTGTGACGGTCATCGTCACGTGTTGTGGCGAGCCCCCGTGATCCGTAGATCAATCTTGACTGTTCTGCTTTGTTTTCCAATACGTCTCACATGTCCTGCATGTAGCCCCGGGCCTTAGTATTTTTGCTTGATTGGCGGCAAGGTGCAGGCTGGTGTTCGGGCTGATACGCCGCTTTGTCTCGGCCATGAGGTGGCCGGTCAGCCGCATAATGCGCTGGTAGTGTAGGCCTTGATGCCTCCTCCTCGAGTTGAGGTAGCAACCTGCGGTTTGGGTAACTTTTAGTTGTGCGCTCGAGTTCGTATTCCTCGGCAGCCAGGACCTCGGTCCATCTATCAGTTAGCAGGTCTTGATCAGCTTGAAGCTGCTGCTACTATTTTTTTAGGCTTTTTTTGAAGTGGCTGTAAGCTGGCACTTGAAGTGCTCCTGCTCGACGGGATCCTTAGCCACGATGAATTCTTCGTCGCCAAGGCTCACTTCGTCTTCGGAGAGGGGCATGTAATTGTCATCCTATGATTCTCCATTTGTTTCCTGCTCTTTAGGGCTAGCTTGCCCATCCTTCCGCTCGGCCTGCTCGAAGTCTGGCTGGGCGGGATTGTTTTCGTCTTCGGCACCTTCCGGATTGCTATCATCCCTTGTGCCGGTATTCCTATTTTTTCCTTGGCGGGGCTTAGGGCGGCGCCGATGACGCCGGTGCTTTCATTGCTTCCCCAAGGGGTTATCCTCCGTTGCCTCGTCGCCATTGTTTTCTTTGGGGGTGTCCACCATATATATATCATATGATGAGGTGGCTGTCCACAGCCCTGTGGGCAGTGGTTCCTGTTCTTCTCCTGCATCGTCGTCCATACCGTCGATGTCTTCAGAGTCGAAGTGGAGCACATGGTTAAGTCATCGACAGTGGCTATCAAGTGGGTGGTGGGTGGGGAACAGATTTCTTCGTCGTCTGCTTCCCACTCAAGCTGAACATAGTTCGACCAAGAGTCTCCCGATAGAGAGAGAGATACCTCAATGAATTTAGCACGTCGCCCAGGGGTGAGTGCTGAAAGATATCCACGGAGGTAAACTCTATGATCGGTGCCCAATCAGATTCGATACACACGGGCGCACGCGGTTCAGAACCTATGGCCGGAGACGAGTCCGAGGGTCCGATGACACAGATCACTTTGGAGGTGAAGTCTGTGTTCGGCTCCAGCGCCGATGAATGTGCGGCCTCCATGACGGGGTCCATCCACCCGTCCTCAG
The DNA here is from genome assembly GCA_904067115.1 of Aegilops sharonensis. Taxonomy (NCBI): domain Eukaryota; kingdom Viridiplantae; phylum Streptophyta; class Magnoliopsida; order Poales; family Poaceae; genus Aegilops; species Aegilops sharonensis. Next base: position 5,974,625 of record LR880967.1, read on the forward strand.
ATGGCGTGATCTGCTCCAGATTGAAGGCCGGGGCAGCCGCAGGTGCAATATCCCGAACACCGTCCGATGGCAGATCTAAGTCATGCCTGTCGTGACTGTTCGGCACTCTTGACGCGGGCTCGAATACGTCGAAGATCAAGTCTCCGCGGATGTCGGTGGTGTAGTTTAAGTTTCCAAACCTGACCTGATGGTCAGGGGCGTAGATGTCGATCTGCTCCAGACGGCCAAGTGAGCTGGCCCGCAGTACGAAGCCGCCGAATACGAAGATCTGTCTAGGGAGGAAAACCTCACCCTGGATCGCATCGTTGTTGATGATTGAAGGGGCCATCAAGCCTTATTGTGACGACACAGTGGAACTCTTAATGAAAGCACCAATGTCGGTGTCAAAACCGGCGGATCTCGGGTAGGGGGTCCCGAACTGTGTGTCTAAGGCTAATGGTAACAGGCGGCGGGGGACACGATGTTTACCTAGGTTTGGGCCCTCTCGATGGAGGTAATACCCTACTTACTGCTTGATTGATCTTGATGATATGAGTATTACAAAAGTTGATATACCATGAGATCGTAGAGGCTAAACCCTAGAAGCTAGCCTGTGATTATGATTGTTCTTGTCCTACGGATAAACCCTCCGGTTTATATAGACACCGGAGGGGGCTAGGGTTACACGGAGTCGATTACAGAGAAGGAGATCTACACATCCAAATCGCCAAGCTTGCCTTCAACGCAAAGGAGAGTCCCACCTGGACACGGGATGGAGTCTTCAATCTTGTATCTTCATAGTCCACCAGTCCGGCATAAGCATATAGTCCGGCTGTCCAAGGACCCCCTAATCCAGGAATCCCTCATCTTGTACATCACATCATTCCACTAATGATGTGATGCCGTTTATCAAATGACAACTCATGCCCATGGCTAGGAAACTTAACCATCTTTGATCAACGAGCTAGTCTAGTAGAGGCATACTAGGGACACAGTGTTTTGTCTATGTATTCACACATGTATCAAGTTTCCGGTTAATACAATTCTAGCATGAATAATAAACATTTATCATGAATAAGGAAATATAAAATAACAACTTTGTTATTGCCTCTAGGGCATATTTCCTTCATAAGTATCAAATCTAATAGTGATAGATATAATAATAAAAGTAAGAATAAAAATAAAAGTAACACATTAAGCAAGATGACATAATGTAGACAGAATAGGATCAACTAATATGACCGAACCCCATCGTTTTATCCTTAGTAGCAACAATACAAAATATCCCTTATCACCCCTCCTGTCGTAGAGCAAAGTCACCGCAAGATTGAACCACTACAATGCACCTCTCCCGCTGAAGATAAAACAATTTTGAATTTTTTTTGTGCCATGACAACATGGAATTTTTTGCCATGGCAGCTTTGCGATGTATTTTTTAGGAATCAAATATGTTTTTGTAAACCTTGCCATTGTAAAGATAATATAATGGAAAATCATAAATAGTTTGGTAAAACTCGAACTACAATTATTTTGGAATTTTTCGTGGCAGTTTTTTCTTTTAAAGTAATGACATTTTTTCGTAGCAAAGCAAAAAACCGGGCTTTTATTATCACAGGGGAAACAAACTCTGGCCTTTTTCATTAAATTAGCAATTAGTGATCTTTTTTTTCTTTTTTTCTTTTTGTAGGGAAAAGGCTTGTCGACGAGGAGATTTTGCTCTATGGGTTTCCCTGCAAAACGAAATTGTACAGGGGATCAATCCCCTCGTACCGAACTTTCGTTCGGTCTGGGAAGTTCCCAGGCCAAACGTACGATAGATATCAACGTCCTAAATCTTTGGAGTGCACGCCAAGTCTTTAGAATCTCCCATCTTGGCTCTACTGGGCCTGACAAACGAGGCCCACTAGTTTATCTTCATGGGGGGTCCTTAGCCCGACCCACATGGCTAGGAGCCGACATGGCTAGCACCCCCTAGTCCAGGACACCATCACTGCTTATCGGTTTTTGTTCTTTCTATTTATTTCATAGAGAGGATTTTCTACCATGCACGGGACACGTGCATGCATGCATATTTTTCTAATTCTTGTTTTGTGGCCCGTTGATATCATCTATCGTGTTTTCTCTATCCCCTAACATGTGATTTTTCTAAAGTCAGTTAGTTTCGTTCAAGTAAATAGATGCCTGATGTCTACTACACAACTTTCTTCTTGTAGACTCTATTGGGCCTCCAAGTGTAGAGTTTTGTAGGACTGTAGCAAATTTCCCTCAAGTCGATGAACTAAGATTTATCAATTCATGGGAGGAGTAGGATGAAGATGGTCTCTCTCAAACAACGCTGCAATCAAATACAAAAAATCTCTTGTATCCCCGACACACCCAATACAATGGTAAATTGTATAGGTGGACTAATTCGACGACGAGATGGTGATACAAGTGTAATATGGATAGATATAGGTATTTGTAATCTGAAAATATAAAAATAGCAAGGTAGCAAGTAGTAAAAGTGAGCACAAACAGTATTGCAATGCTTGAAAACAAGGCCTAGGGTTCATACTTTCACTAGTGCAATAATCTCTCAACAGTGCTAACATAACTGAATCATATAACAATCCCTCAATGTGCGATAAAGAATCACTCCAAAACTTATACCGGAGAACATAGGATGAAAACATGTACCAACCCCTATGCATAGATTACCCCAATGTGACGGAAATTCGCAAGTCGAATATGAAAACACACATCAAGTAGCTCAATAGAATACTCCATTGTCACCACAGGTATCCACATGCAAGACATACATTAAGTGTTCTCAAATCCAAAATACTCAATCCAACATAACGAAAACTGAAAGAGCAAGACTCAATCCATCACAACAAGAGATGGAGAGGGAAGAACACCATATGATCCACCTATATTAGAGCATCTCAAGAAGACCCCTCAAAACACATGGACTAGTAAAATCCCAACGATTATAAGGGCTCAACCCAATTTTTTGGCCAGAATAGAGCCCGTATAGCCGCCCGGCCTGTAAAACATTTTACAGTGGCCTGCAAACCGCCCCCCAACGTATCTATAATTTTTATTGTTCCATGCTATTATATTATCCATCTTGGATGTTTTACATGCATTTTGGTGTTATTTTATATCATTTTTTGTGACTAACCTATTAACCTAGTGCCTAGTTCCAGTTATTGTTTTTTCCCTTGTTTTTGTCTTTTACAGAAAAGGAAGTCCAAACGGAATAGAACTTTACGGTGATTTTTCTTGGACCAGAAGAAACCTATGAGACTTGGAGAGGAGGCCAGAAGACCTATGAGGCAGACACAAGCCATAGGGGCGCGCCCCCATGGCTTTTGGGCCCCTAGTATACCTCCTAACCCTAATTCCAGCACTATATATTCTCAAATATTCCCTCTATACCAAAGGCATCCACAAAAATACTTTTCCGCCACCGCAACCTTATGTTCTCATGAGATCCCATCTTGGGGCCTTTTCTGGCACTGGCGGAGGGGGATTGGATCACGGAGGGCCTGTACACAAACCTTGTTGCCTTTCCGGTGATGTGTCACTACTGCAGAATGCTGCTAATGCGACACTACGATCAGAGACCCTTCGAGAAACTGTGTGATATGCAATAATCGCAAACGGTGGTGTCAGAGAACCGTCAAAAATGTCCAAAACATTTGTGATGACCGATGCATCAAACACGGTTCAGATTTTAGTTGCGTGTGCGATGCAGGGCATACGGTTTAGTTCAATTAACTATTTGCGATGAGGTGGAATAAAAGAAACGGGCAGCCAGATGAAGGCGTGTGCGATACACAACATACGGTTCACTAGGATGAACTGTTTGTGATTAGGCAACACAAAACAAACGGTCAGGCAGATCAAGGTGTGTGCGATATACGGCATGCGGTTCACTCGGATGAACTGTTTGCGTTGAGACAAGAGAACATAAATGATTCAATATAACAAGATGTGTGTGATATGTGGCAAACAGGTCTGTAAGCAGAAATGTGTGTGAAGACCGATAATAATACAGACGATTGCTTCTAATAAGACGTATGTGATATGCTCTGTCTACACAACATGTATTGGCCATTGGGGGACGGGCGGTCATCCGGATGCGCCATAAGGATGCAAAGAGGCATCCTATATCAGCAAGGACTAGCTGTTCCACCAGTAGCTCATCTAAGAGAACTCTCTAGTTAAGTGTGCTCAGCCTGGATCGGCCATGGGATGGGTGACCGGATGGGAAGTTGTGTTGATGTTAAATTAATTGATAGGATGGGTCATATTGGTCAAATGACCAAAATGACCAATTCCCTCAGCTAATTTAACCTCGAGGTCCTTGTTTTTTTATTTTTATTTTATTTTTTTAACATATGTTAAAGAAGGTCTACCGCATTACTTTTTCACAATGTGTATACGTGGCATACAGTTGATCCATCCGACCTGTTTGTGATGGAATAAGCCGTGTGTGTTGTGGGAAAACGTTTGCTATTGTGCAACTGTTTGCGATTGACGAATTCATCACTGACGGGTTCCCTATTGTGGTTCGTGTTCATCTCATCATTGTCTACTTCTTGTGCTAGCTCGATGTTCCTTTATATTGTAAGTTTCCATTAATTGATGGCTTTCTATGAACACGCCACCGTTTCCCGCCATTTCCTCACCTGTTTCCCGCCACCCAGTGATATTGCACATAAACCTAGGTGCGGCACGGCGCACAGAGGCAACAAGCGCAACCTGTAGCACATCCACCTTTTCCAAGCATGCCAATGCACCAAAGCACAGTCTCTACCATCAACCACGTCGACTTGGAAAACCAGAAGGCGCCACAGATCGTCGAGGCCACAGCGCTCCCCGGCAACGCGATGGACGACGCTGTGATGCGCGTCATTCCAGGGTTGAGCATACCTTTGGTGTATGGCGCTTCAGCACTGCGGATCAAGATAGGCATGTCAGCGCCGAGAGGCTGCAGCTCACCGCACAACATGATCGATGGCGCGTCCGCGCTGATAGGCTGCGGCTTGTTGCACGGCGAGAGCGTTGGAGCGCCATAGAGCGAGAGGCGCGGCGCGCCGCATAGCAAGAGCAGATTCATCAGCGCTTGCCTGCTATCGACAGGGCGTCGCAGCTGGGTACACGTCCTATCAGTACCCCCATTCCTCGCCAGGAGTGGGCACAAACCCTTTGTGCCGTACTTGCACCAGAGGCCGGCCACACCGTACTTGCACCGGACGCCCGCCGCACCGTTCGCATGGGTCGCGCCGTTCACCTTGTCCACAGCCCGCTCGATGCCAACGCGCTGGTCGGCAGGCTTGACCGCCTGCATGGCCCAGGTGTCCACCTGGCGCAGTAGAGGAACATGGCCATCGCGTCCTCGAGGTGGTGATCTCCGATGAAATAGCCAACTTGGAGCTCGAGATCGCACTCTAGATGTACGCGAGCGTGTCGACCGCTTGGACGAACGCCTGCACGAGTTCAGGCAGAGCCAAGAGCTACCGTAGGCAAGGGCTGCTGGTCATGGTCTCATGGACGCATTTTCATTTTGTTGAGTCGTTTTGACGTGGATAGATATGTATACACAGCAATCATACTATTGCTCTGTTTATTGCTCTATTTCAATGTGTCTACTCTGTTTCCCGTTCTTATATGTTCTGTTTCAATGTGTGTTTATACGCTTTCCATTCTTTATATGTGGATGATAACAGATAGATTCAAATTAGTATACAAAAACAGATAGAAAATGGAATTCATAATATATATAATATTAATTATTCATTAGTTCATCACACAATATATATAATATCGTCACATATACGTGATGATACTTAACTACTAGGTACAATGCATAAAATTGAAAACGAACAATACTAAAACTAATAATCCCTCCTGGGGCCAGTATTCCGGCATCCCCTCGCCAACATCTCCCTGGTGCGCGGTGTCTTCCCAGAGCGGAGGCAATACTCCGCCTCCTCCGCCTCACAGCGCTTGACGTGCCGATCTGCCTCTTGCAGGCGGACGCGCGCAGACGATCTTGCCATTTTGTTGGGCACCCACCGGAGCTCCTCGTCGGTGGCACGCCGAAGCTTATTGGCCCAGCTCCATGCAGCGACGAGGCGCCTAACGCCTGTGGCCTTCCTCGCGAAGTACCCGTCTTCGTACACCTCCTCCGCACGACAACGCGCCCGCCCCCAAAGCTTCGCTGCCTCCTTTTTCCAGGCGGCATCATGGGCTTCACAGGCCACCTAGTACCTGGCATCCTGCTCCGCCATCTCCTTCTTGAAAGCCACTTACCTGGCTTTCTCAGCCGGCGGCAGCGACTTCCAAAGACAAAGACCGTACTCGCCCCAAAACCAATCCAAAGTTGGAGGGTCCTGCGCAACCTCGTCCGGCGGCGCGTAGGTGTCCTCGTCGCTGCTCTTCGAGTGAGCCTGCTCGGGGGTGGCGACTCCTCGTCGGCACGTGGGCAGACTGGCGGCACCATGGCAGAGATTTCAGATAGATAGATAGAGAGATAGAGAGAGATAGAGGGCGAGCAAGGGGAGGATCTAGATGAGAATGCAGGCGGGACGATTTGAGCAAGGTAGTATTTATTGTCGTCCAGAATCTAGATTGTCGGGAACAGTACACGCACCGGTCGCCGGAATTTACGAGTACTGTAGTGCGAATTACACTCGATTCCAGCAGCAAAATCCATGTGTGAACATAATAGCTGACGGTTCCCAATGCAGAACCATGTCTGATTAATAAAGCCCGCCACCCACCTTCCAAAACTCGAGGCACGAAATAGAGTGCTAATCGTGTGGGGCCGGTTGTCTTGCCAGATTTTAGATTTTCTTTTTTGAATACCAGATATTTACATCATCTGATGATTTTTGAACTCGCACACAAGTACACAAATATGATTTTTCAAACCGTTATGGTTAGCCGTTGCATGTAGATGTAGTTCAAATTTGAATTACGGTCATTAAATGGGTAGGAAATCACTTAAATGTCTTCAAAAGGTGAAATGACCCTTGAAATTTTCCGAATTTTCACATGACAGTTAGTATCAGTGCACATTACATGTAGAAAATTTTTGAAGGCCGTAGGAGGAAGCTATCTACTGTTCGTCATCAAACATGCATTGTTCACTATCGGAACCACGAGCCTTCTGGTGAGTTGCTCCGGTTTGTGAGGGGTGTGTGTCCAAACTTTCGTCAAACAGACCAATTTTTGTACCACGTCATCTTGGTGGCATGGCATTACATGAAGCAAGATTTCATGTTTTTCTAATCATTTTTTAATATTTTGTAATTAAAATGCCATGGCACTCCATGCATGTGTCCATGCCGTGGGACCAATATGTTTGAAAATTCCTTCTAATTTACTGCACATGGAATTAACTCGCACAAGTACACAAATATGATTTTTCAAACCGTTATGGTTAGCTGTTGCATGTACATCTAGTTCAAAATTGAATTACGTACATTCATTAAATGGCTAGGAAATCATTTAAATCTCTTTAAAAGGTCAAATGACCCTTGAAAATTTCCAAATTTTCACATGACAGTTAGTATCAGTGCACATCACACGTAGATAAATTTTGAAGGCCGTAAGAGGAAGCTATCTGCCGTTCGTCATCAAACATGCATTGTTCCCTCTCGGAACCACGACTCTTTTAGTGAGTTGCTCTGGTTTGTGAGGGGTGTGTGTCCAAATTTTCATCAAGCAAGCCAATTTTTGCACCACATCATCTTGGTGGCATGACATTACATCAAGCAAGGTTCCATGTTTTTCTGATCATTTTTTATTTTTTTTGAAATAACAATGCCATGGCATTTCATGCATGAACATGCATGTGTCCTTGCCATGAGACCAGTATGTTTGAAAATTCCTTCTAATTTACTGCACATGGAATTAACTCGCACAGAAGTACACAAATATGATTTTTCGAACCGTTATGGTTAGCCGTTGCATGTACATCTAGTTCAAATTTGAATTATGTACGGTCATTAAATGACTAGGAAATCACTTAAATCTCTTTAAAAGGTCAAATGACCCCTGAAGTTTTCAATTTTCCACATGATAGTTAGTATCAGTGCACATTACAGGTAGAAAAATTTTGAAGGCCGTAAGAGGAAGCTATCTAACGTTCGTCAGCAAACATGCATTTTTCCCTCTCGGAACCACGAGCCTTCTAGTGAGTTGCTCCGGTTTGTGATGTGTGTGTGTCCAAACTTTCGTCAAACAGGCAAATTTTTGTACCACATCATCTTGGTGGTATGACATTACCTCAAGCAAGGTTTCATGTTTTTAATTTTTTGGAATTTATATGCCATGGCACTCCATGCTTAATTGTGTCATATCCGTTAGACCAATATGTTTGAAATTCCTTTCGATTTACTGCACGTGGAATTAAATCGCACACAAGTACACAAAATATGACTTTTCAAACAATTTTGGTTAGCTGCTGCATGTACATGCAGTTCAAATTTTAAATTACGGTCATTAAATGGCTAGAAAATCACTTAAATGTCTTAAAAGGTCAAATGACCCCTGAAATTTTCCAAAATTTGACATGACAATTGTATTAGTACTAAAATTTTTCTAGTACATTTAAAACACCATCCGTTGCCACTTTACTCCAAATTCGTCTTTCACAGCTAATAAAAAATATCTACAACATCACACTGTTGTTTTGTAGGAATCGTTTGCAATGAAAAAATCTGGGTCTATTTAAGTCTTCCTCCTTAAGCTTCGCCGGCTCGTCTGCTCCAGTGCCGGCAACCCCTGAATCCACAAATCCCGATCCCCATTCCCGCACCCCCTTCTTGCAAAGATGACGCCGTGGAAACGCTTCGTGAAGGCCCGTACGATGGCTGCGTCCCCCTCGAGCGCCGCCGCCTGCGCCGAGAGCGCGGCCGCCTACGCCGAGAGTGCAGCCGCATCCGCATTGAGCGCGTCCGCTTCCGCCGAGAGGGCGTCTGTGGAAGCCGACAGGGCAGCTACAGTAGCTGAGACGGCTGCAGCTGCTGCTACGACAGCGGCTCAAACGCCGAGAGCGCTCGAGCTGCCGTCCGTGCCACCAATGTCGCCCTAGCCCGGGCCGAGGCCATCCACGCCAACATATTCCAGGCCACCTCGGAATCCAGCATGCGACCCACGTCCGAAAAGGCGGCGGTGGCCATGGAGCACCTCCTTCCTCATGAGGTTGTCGAGCAGGAGCTGGAGATGCAGGAGATGGCGGAGATCGAGGAGCACCGGGAGGAGGAGTTGCGCGTGGCCCAGGTCGAGGTAAAGAAGAGCCTGTCCATTGAGGAATCGGCGGTGGAGTACCAGCGCGAGCTTTGAAGCAACCACTACTATGAGTACTACAACCTTGAGGGCGGCGCCGAGGACGAGGATGAGGATGCGGTTGACTTCAGCAGGGGGACGTGGGGTCCACCAACGACGGCATGTCGATAGGACAACTCATCGACATCTCATCTCACACCGGCGATGCATAGGCTGGCGCAGTGGTGGATTTGTTAAAATTATTTGTACTTAGGCTTTGTTTTTAATGCTGGTCTTTTGTTAGAGCAATGTTTAGGTGAACTATCTCTGTTTAATTACTAAAATTGCGCGATTCAGTAAGTCTGGTCTGTGTGCTGTACGCTCTTTTGTGTGCCCAACTTAGCAAGCGATGTTAAATTATGCAATGACGTAGGCGGGGAAATTTCCACCAAAATTTCAATTTTCAAACTCATCCCATGCGCGTTAAGCAGAATAATCGTTTGCGATGCACACTATCGTTCAAAGTGAATGGTGTCCGGCAGCACCGCGCACAAAGTTTCCCTGCACATTTCAAAATTTTTGGCCTACAGCCGAAATATCTACCCTCCCCCTCCCCGTCCCCTTTTGTCCCCGACCACAAGTCACATTTCCCCTGTTTCCACCTTCCTTCCTTCCTAAGCTATAACCGCTTCCTCGCTTGTTTCCTCGCTCTCGCTGTCTCGCATCCTACCGCTGGGGTCGCCATGGTCATCTTCAAAGACCTCTCCAGCGGTTCCTCCTCCTCCGACGACTGATACGTCTCCAATGTATCTATAATTTTTGATTGTTCCATGGTATTATATTACCTGTTTTGGATGTTTATGGGCTTTACTTTACACTTTTATATCATTTTTGGGACTAACCTACTAACCGGAGGCCCAGCCCGAATTGCTGTTTTTTTGCCTATTTGAGTGTTTCGCAGAAAAGGAATATCAAACGGAGTCCAAACGGAATGAAACCTTCGGGAGCGATCTTATTGGAGCAAACGTGATCCAGAGGACTTGGAGTGGAAGTCAAGAAACAAGCGAGGCGGCCACGAGGGTGCCCGGCGCGCCCCCTACAGGTGGGCGCGCCCCACACCCTCGTGGGCCCCTCGAGCATCCACCGACCTACTTCTTCCTCCTACATATACCCATGTGTCGGTGTACTAGAGTAGGGGTACCCCTAGCACCCCGAACTCGTGCACGGGCAGTTGCAGTACCCCGCGGCAGGGCTGACCTGATGACCGCCAAGATCCTCAGCGGCTCCTTTGGAGCCATTCAAGAACAAAGTAATCAAGGCCCCGACAAGAGGAGCTTGCCGGGAAGGCTACTCAGGGCACGAAGGAAGCAAGGCCCCGGCAAGAGGAGCTTGCCGGGAAGGCTTGGTGAGCGACAAGCTCCCGAGCGCGACAAGAACCTTGCCGCGGCAAGGTGCTCGCCGCGGCAAGTGACCTCTCTTCATCTCCGCTCCAGCTCATCCGCCAACGTGTCGCCATGGGACTCTCCCAAGCACGCGTGTCGACGGGCTGTGCAGCCAGCGGGGAGCAGCGATAAGCGGCGCTGACAAGCCACCATCGTGGCAAACGGAGGCGCACTTGACGGTCCCTGTTACACTGTTCAGGCGACCGAGACGGGCATTTATGACTCTTGTCCCTTGCCGTCAGAGTTAGGTATAGATCACTGTACACTGTACAAAGCGGTGTACCAACCTCTATTTTTACTATCTTACCCTTGTCTACTTGCCACATGTGGTGACCCCTTGTGCCTATAAAAGGAGGCCCAAGTGCAACGTAGAAAGGGTTCGAGTCAGCTCCAGCTTAGTTCATTCGACTCACACATACACTCGAGCTAGGTTTTGTAGCCCTCATTGCTTCCTAACAAGAACACAATATAATCAACAAAATAGAAGTAGGAGTATTATCTCTCCGGAGAGCTCCGAAGCTGGGTAAATCTGCTCGTGTGCATCGCTTCGATCCGCTCTTTGTGCAATCTCCGCCCCTCTCCGAACCACAAGGGACCCATGTCCCATAGGTGTTCGTGGGCCACGATCAGCTTCCCCGACATCTTTGGCGCGCCAGGTAGGGGGCGTCGAGGCTGTGTGAACCCGATCCGGCGTTCACACGAGCAGTTTCTTCATCAACATCTTCGTCAACATGGCGCCGAAGAAGAAGTCTTCGGCAGCAGCAGAGCCGTCCGCGTCGAACCCACCACCACCGGAGCTGTCAGGTGGTGGGGGAAACGCTGGCGGAGGAATGGGCGTCGTCGAGAGAGCCCACAATGCCGCCAGGTCCAAGGACAAGGCAGCGCAGGCGTCGGCGTCCGAGTCCGCACCGCGTCCTTCTCAGGAGGCGCGGGACCGACATCGTCATGATACTGGCGGCACCATACGCTCGTTGGATCAAGGCCAAGCTGGAGGATCCCGAGGCCCTCGAGACCCGCATGCACATCAGCATGCCGGTACGAGCGGAGTACGGTCGCTTGTGCGGGATGCTGCTCCTCCTAACTTGGTTAGGAGTCCGAGCACATCCCGTTCCTCGCTACGTACGCCCTTGCCACCCACTACTCCCGCAGAAGCCTTGGCGAGAGCTCAGCTACTTCTAGACTACCCTCCAACGGCCGACAAGGTCGACGAATGGAGGGCCACAATCCAGAGCCTCATCGGCTTTGCCAATGGCGACGTCCCGCGGCAACCAAGCGCCTCGCAGCCGCGGCAAGGCGACAAGGCACGAGCCGATGGCGACGAGACTTGCGGGGGTGCAGCCACCGTACACTCTCCTTCCCGAAGGCCAAGATCGCCGACTCGTCGGATCCACCTCGACAGCGACTCCACAGCGTCGTCGGATCCGCGAGCTCGTCGCGACCAGCGCCAAGTTCCTCGAGAACGGCAAGAAGAAGACGCTCGAACCCGTATCGAGCGCCGAAGAGAAGCGCGTCGTCAATCCGACCAGCGCGCCAGGCCTACTATCGATATGCATGCGCCAGGGGAACCAGGCGACTTGCCGTACGCGGTAGGTTGCCCTGCGTTCACTCGTGAGCTGCGGCAAGTCCGGTGGCCCGACAAGAAAAACTTCAAGCCAGATGTGCCGGAGAAGTATGATGGCAGGACACATCCATCGGAGTTCCTCAACATCTACACCATCGCGGTGCAGGCTGCGGGGGGACGAGACGACAAGATCCTCGCCAACTACTTTCCCCTGGTGCTCAAGCCAAACGTCAGATCTTGGCTCATGCACTTGCCGGACAGCTCTATTTCTTCTTGGGCGGATTTGTGCCACCAGTTTGTCGGCGCCTTCACAGGCGGCCACAAGCCTCATGGCCAAGAGAGTGACCTTCACCTGCTCACCCAGAAGGAAGGAGAGTCCCTGCGCAAATTCATTCAGAGATTCAGTCGAGTGCACTACAACATCCCAGACGTCCACCCTGCCGCGGTGATCAGTGCATTTCATCAGAATGTGCGAAACCGCAGGATGAGGGAGGAGATGGCGATGTGCAAAGTGAAAGACGTCAGCGAGCTCTACGCCCTGGCCGACAAGTGTGCACGCGCTGAAGAAGGAAGAAGACTCCCAGGAGAGAATGTGGGAGCAGAGTCTGATAGTGAGGAGATCGCCCCGACAAGGAAGAGCCGGCGGCGAAACAACAGAAAGAAGAAAAACCAAGAAGTACTAGTTGTCGAGCAGTCCGACAGCGGAGGTTGCGCCGGCAAGGCTAAGGCTAGCGGCTCCGGCAAGGAGGTTGCCGCTGACGCCGACCGCCAAGCTGTGGCGGCCGCCGACAAGCCTGACAACTCCAATAATCTATACTGTAAGATCCACCGCACCAAGGGCCACGATCTCCAGAGCTGCAAGAAAGTCGAGCAGCTTGTTGAGCTACAGAGAGCTGAATACGAGCAGCGAGACAAGGAGAAGGCCCAGGAAGGTGCAGGTGCAACTAGTAAGAAGAGACCCGGTCGGGGAGGACGCCGCGGCAAGGCCAAGCAGCGGCAAGGAGACAGACCTCCCCGCGGCCGCGACAAGGAAGAAGATGAAGATGAAGATGACGAAGACATGGAAGACGATGAAGCTGACGAGCAAGAGTTTCAGAAGGCAACAGAGGTCCTTTGCGTTGACGGTGGTGCTTCTCTGCATACCTCACACCGCCAACTCAAGCAATGGATGCGTGAGGTCAATGCAGCAGAACCATCCATAGAGTCACGCAAACCTCTGAATTGGTCCAGCACGCCCATCATCTTTGACATTGAGGATCACCCTGATCGCATCACCGCGGTCGGGTGCTTGCCGATGTTGGTGTCACCAACTATCCGCAACCTCAAGGTCACAAAGATGTTGGTTGACGGCGGGGCCGGCCTGAACCTGATCTCCTCTGCAGTGCTCCAAAAGCTTCAAATCCCTGACAGCGAGCTCGAAGAGACTGGTACTTTCCAAGGAATCAACCCAGGAAGGA
>LR880967.1:6005584-6032357 GCA_904067115.1 Aegilops sharonensis
CTTGACGCTGGGTTGGAGGTTCTCGTCGGTGGAGTACCCAAGATCCACCATCCCCAGCTCCATCAGCTCATTATGGATGCCGGCGGCGGTGTCCACAAGACCTTCTGTCCAGTGCATTATGCTGTCTCTGAGATTATTCTGGGCAGTCACAGCAGTCGACAGCAGTTCCTCGTTGGCCTTGATCTTCTCCAGCAGGCCCGCTTCCCGCTCCTTGGCGCCTTCCAACGTCTCCGTCAAGGTGGTCAGTTTCAGCTCCAGATCCGCCTTGGAGTCCTTGGCGGCGTCGATCTCCTTGATCTTCTCAGCGAGGCGCCCCTGCAACTCACCGAGGGTGTAGGCGTCCTTCTCACGCTCGCGCTTCAACCCGGTGACCTCCTCGGCGCTCTTCTGGAGGGTGGACTCCAGCTGAGCCACCCTCGTCTCCAGTTCCTTCTTGGCGGCCTCGGCAGCCGCAGCAGCATCCTTTGCCTCCTGAAGTGGCCCGCCAATCGTCTGCTCGCGCACGGCGAGATCTTCCTCATAGCTGTCGAGGTTGATCTTCCGCTGCGCCAGCTCACCTTCTCGCGCGGAGAGCTTCTCGCCGGCAAGCCTCTGCTGCTCCTCGACCTCGCCCTTCTCCAAGATGAAGGCCATGCGCTCCTCAGCAAGCTGCTCCCGTGCCTCTGCTATATCCCGGAGAGTTTCTTTGTTGGCGCGTCGGAGCTCTTCCGCGCGTTTCTCCAAGTCAGCTCCCGCCCTCGCGACAAGCGCCTCCCTGGACTCCAGCTTGGCTTGTCGGGCGCGGTAGAGCGACATCAACCTCCTTAGCAGCTGCTCGTCCTCAGGTTCGCCGCCGCTGCTGCTCGGAGCATCGACCAGCGACAGCCCGGCGGAGGCAAGCAGTTCCGCGTCGAAGGTCTCCCCCTCGGTCGGTGCCCTGGAGCTTGATGCCCAGGGGAGCTTGATAAAGACACCCTCGCCGGCCTTCAGATAGGCGCCGGGCTGGGGCTCTTCGGAGTCTGGTGCGGCATCGGTGGCGGGAGGATCGGCGGTCGGTGCAGCGCCTGGCGCTCCTGCGGCCTCAGGGCCGTCAGTGCGATCGCCAGATTCCTCCCCAGCCTCTGCGCCAGCAGCCTTGGCGGCCTCCTCGCCGGCGGGCCCGTCAGCGCCAGCCTCCTCCTCCATGTTGGCGGCGTCGACATTGTCGCCGCGAGCGTCCTCTTCGCCGGCAGCCTCAGTCTCCATCGGGTCTCCGGCAGATGGATCTGATGGTCAGAAGTAGAAAGAACAAGTCAAGCAAATGTTCGAAAGAGAAGAACAGAAGAAAAGAGAATCCAAGGGAGATTTTCAAACAAGAAAATTACCTGCAATGGGATCTGTTGCCGCGGTCTCCACTACCGGAGGGTCGTCGGCGCCGGCCCTTGTCGGGGAAGCTCCCCTTGTCGGAGAGGCCTCCTTTGCCGGAGAGCGCTCCCTTGGCGAAGAGTTCTCCCTTGGCGGCGTAGTTGAAGCAAGCAGAATGTCGGGAGTGACCTCCGGTGCTTCCTGATGTGGCTGCTCTGCTCCTACATGATTCAACAAACCAGATATCAGTGACGGAGAAACACCCAAGCACACCTAACCACGAGAAGTAAACCAAACACTTACGCTGGGGGCTGTGCTGGGGGCTGTTCTGTTGAAGGGTTACCGGGTCCGGCAAGGGAGTCCCAGACGTGTCCCCTGTCGCCACAGGGGAATCATCTGAGATGACAACGACCGGGGTCTTGGCCCTCTTCGACGCCCTCTGAGCTAGTGTCCTGAAGAAGGAGAAGGTTCAGAGTGAAGCCAGTCAGATATAAGAAAAAGCAATAAATTGAAGTGTTGCAAGTAGCAGCAACAAGGTCTTACTCTTCCTCTTCTTCCTCGGAGCTGAGGGCGGAGAGATCAAATTCTTCTCCGGCGCGACGAATTGGAGGAGAAGATTCCCTCGGACGCTTGGCGGATGCAGGGGCCGCGACTCCAGAAGACCCCGCTCCCATTGCTGTGGCGGTAGGAGGCGCTCCCGCGGCAGCAGTGCTTGCCGCGGTGGAGCGCGTCGGGCGACGAGGCAGCTGCTGGGCCGTCTGCCGCCCCGCCACTTCTCCTGTCTTGCGGAGGCGTCTCCTTGGCGGGGCCGCGGGCTCCTCCTGCGGCGAGTTGCTTGAGGGCGGAGGGGAAGCGCCACCGGCCGGCTCTTCCGGATTGACGTCGGGCTCGGCCTGTTCCTCCTCACCGACAAGCTCTTCTCGGTCGGCAAGGCTTGCCGCCTCGGCTATTTCCGCCTCCTCGACGGTAAACCCAAACACGCCGGCGGCGGCAGCTTCTGCCGCCTCCTCCAACCTTGTGGCGATGCGCGCCATCTCCTGATTGGTGGTTTCGCGAGTGAGCCGTCTCTGCTCGTCGGCGCGGATCGGCACCTCCACCAAGTTGTCGAAGAACTGCTGGACGACGTCGTCGGCGGGCTCCTGCCAAGTTGGAACGATTCCATGGGAATCGCACAACGGCATCATAGCACGGATGCTGTCAAGCGACGAGTTGTTGCACAAGGGCACGACTCCCCTCGGCAACATACACCACTCGGGGTGATCCGCATCAGGCTTGAACAACTCCCGCAGCATGCCGTCCAGCTCCAAGGTAGTAAAATTCCAGTTCAGACCCGGGCGCAGCCTCATGATGTCCGCCGCATTCTGGAATTCCCAAGCAGGCCTTCTCCTCTCCTGCAAGGGCGCAATGCAGCGGCGAAGGAAGTCCGCGCCAACTGCTCCTACGGTAAGCCCTGCTTGCCGGAGACGCAAAATCCTAGTCACGGCAATCTTCAACTTGTCGTCCTCCGGCGCCAAGTTGCTCCAATCATTGCCGCGAACTATGGGGGTTTGGCGCAGGGCGGTGAAAGGCTGTGGCTCCTATTCTAAGATCCAACACCAGTCAGCTCTCCACTCCTCCCACTTGCTACGCAACTCTCCGTCAAGATACGCTTCCTTCTTGCCGATCCTAGAGACCCATGCAATCCCCCCGGCAAGCGGCTCTCCTGTCTCTACGCGGGGCATGAAGTAATGGCGGAAGAGTGCTACATTTGGGTGGACCCCGACAAAGTTCTCGCAGAGGTGTGCGAAAACGGCCAAGGTGAGGACGGCGTTGGGGGTGAAATCAAGGAGGCGGAGGCCATATGTGTTCATGACATCACAGAAAAATTCAGAAAAGGGCGGGCAGAGCCCGCAGTGGAAGAAAAGCGCGAAGAAGGGGTACCCGATGGAAACCTTCTCGGATGTGGCGGCGGAGATGACTCTCGTGCGCGGGTGCGCCCGGGTCTCCGTCGACCCGAAGATATAGTACAGCTCCCGCAGCTCCTTCCTGTCAAGCAGGGGGTCGAAGAGGGCCCGCTCCTTCCGCAGCGCCGCGAGCCGCTGCGCCTCGGCCGATTTCATGCCTTTTCCCTTGTCGGCCTTCGGAGCCATGGGAAGAGGTGGTGGAGGAGGTCGACGGTGTTGGTGGCACCGGTGGCAATGGAGGGGGCGGAGCGTCGCTCTCTTTGGGCTCGAGAAGAAAGGGGGAAGCGACGGGGTTTTTTTGATGTGACAGCAAGGGCAAGTGGGCGTCCTGCCCCTGTTCCCCCTGCTTATAAAGGGGAGAGGGGACGGGCATCCCGATTTTTCACATTAAAGAAAGCCCCACGATCTCCCCCACGACGCCACGTCCGGTGCGTGACGTTCGTGGGAGGCGTGGTGGGTCCAAGGCGAGTAACGGCGTAATCAAGACCACGCGTGCCCGTGCACTGTTTTGGGCCTGGCCCAACAGAGCTTGGCGCCGTGTGTGGCCCAGGCCCGGGGGCTCCTGTCGGTGTACTAGAGTAGGGGTACCCCTAGCACCCCGAACTCGTGCACGGGCAGTTGCAGCACCCAGCGGCAGGGCTGACCTGATGACCGCCAAGATCCTCAGCGGCTCCTTTGGAGCCATTCAAGAACAAAGTAATCAAGGCCCCGACAAGAGGAGCTTGCCGGGAAGGCCACTCAGGGCACGAAGGAAGCAAGGGCCCGGCAAGAGGAGCTTGCCGGGAAGGCTTGGTGAGCGACAAGCTCCCGAGCGCGACAAGAACCTTGCCACAGCAAGGTGCTCGCCGCGGCAAGTGACCTCTCTTCATCTCCGCTCCAGCTCATCCGCCAACGTGTCGCCATGGGACTCTCCCAAGCACGCGTGTCGACGGGCTGTGCAGCCAGCGGGGAGCAGCGATAAGCGGCGCTGACAAGCCACCATCGTGGCAAATGGAGGCGCACTTGACAGTCCCTGTTACACTGTTCAGGCGACCGAGACGGGCATTTATGACTCTTGTCCCTTGCCGTCAGAGTTAGGTATAGATCACTGTACACTGTACAAAGCGGTGTACCAACCTCTGTTTTTACTATCTTACCCTTGTCTACTTGCCACATGTGGTGACCCCTTGTGCCTATAAAAGGAGGCCCAAGTGCAACGTAGAAAGGGTTCAAGTCAGCTCCATCTTAGTTCATTCGACTCACACATACACTCGAGCTAGGTTTTGTAGCCCTCATTGCTTCCTAGCAAGAACACAATATAATCCACAAAGCAGCAGTAGGAGTATTATCTCTCCGGAGAGCTCCGAAGCTGGGTAAATCTGCTCGTGTGCATCACTTTGATCCGCTCTTTGAGAAATCTCCGCCCCTCTCCGAACCACAAGGGACCCAGGTCCCATAGGTGTTCGTGGGCCACGATCAGCTTCCCCGACACGATGTACCCCGAAACCATCAGTGGCGACCATGGAAAACTATTTCCACCATCGTAACCTTTTGTATCCGCAAGATCCCATCTTGGAGCCGTCGCCGGCGCTCCGCCGGAGGGGGAATCCACCATGGAGGGCCTCTACATCATTTCCAAGGCCTCTCCGATGAGTTGTGAGTAGTTTACCACAGACCTTCGGGTCCATAGTTATTAGCTAGATGGCTTCTTCTCTCTCTTTGATTCTCAATACAATGTTCTCCTTGCTCTTCTTGGAGATATATTTGATATAACTCTTTTTGCGGTGTCTTTGTCGAGATCCGATGAATTGTGGGTTTATGATCAAGTTTATCTATGAGAAATATTTGAATCTCCTCTGAATTCTTTTATTTGTGATTAAGTTATCTTTGCAAGTCTCTTCAAATTATCAGTTTGGTTTGGCCTACTAGATTGATCTTTCTTGCAATGGGAGAAGAGGTTAGCTTTGGGTTCAATCTTGCGGTGTCCTTTCCCAGTGACAGCAGGGGTAACAAGGCACATATTGTATTGTTGCCATCGAGGATAAAAAGATGCGGTTTATATCATTTTGCATGAGTTTATCCCTCTACATCATGTCATCTTTCTTAAAGCATTACTCTGTTCTTCATGAACTTAATACTCTAGATGCATGCTGGATAGCAGTCGATGTGTGGAGTAATAGTAGTAGATGTCGGCAGGAGTCGGTCTACTTGTCACGGACGTGATGCCTATATACATGATCATGCCTAGATAATCTCATAATTATTCGCTTTTCTATCAATTGCTCGACAGTAATTTGTTCACACACCGTAACAATTATGCTATCTTGAGAGAAGCCATTAGTGAAACCTATGCCCCCGGGTCTATCTCTTATCATATAAGTTTTCAATCTACTTTTATTTGCATCTTTACTTTTCCAATCTATATCATAAAATGCCAAAAATATATTTATCTTATCATATTATCTCTATCAGATCTTACTTTCGCAAGTGGCCTTGAAGGGATTGACAACACCTTAATTGCGTTGGTTGCGAGTTCTTGTTTATTTGTGTAGGTGCGTGGGACTTGTGGGGAGACTCCTACTGTATTGATACCTTGGTTCTCAAAAACTGAGGGACACAGTTTTGGCCGATTCTGGCCCGTTTTGTGGACTATTACTCACTGTTTTGGGATCCCGAAGTGATTTTCACGATTAACGAACGCAGGGTGCGTTTACGTGTCAGTCATCAACACTCATGCTTTTGTCAATTCTAACTCGTTTCATTGAGTATTACTCATCGTTTTAGGGTCCCGAAGCGATTTCCATTGTTGTTGAACCCCAATGTGCGCTTACGTGCCGGTCATTAACAATCGAAGTGTTGGCCGATTCTGGCCCGTTTCGTGGACTATTACTCACTGTTTTGGGGTCCCGGAGTGATTTCCACGATTAACGAACCATGGGTGCGTTTAAGTGTCGGTTATGAACACTCGCAGTTTAGGCCGACTCTGGCCCGTTGCGTGGACTATTACTCACCGTTTTGGGGTCAACACTCACAGTTTTGGCCGATTCTGGCCCGTTCCATGTACTATTACTCACTGTTTTGGGGTCCCGGAGTGATTTCCACGATTATCGAACGCATGGTGCGTTTACGTGTCAGTCATCAACACTCGCGGTTTTTGTCGATTCCGACCCGTTTCGTGGACTATTACTCACTGTTTTGGGGTCCCGGAGTGATTTCCATGATTAACGAACCCTGGGTGCGTTTACGTGTCGGTTATGAGCACTCGCAGTTTAGTACAATTCTGGCCCGTTTCATGGACTATCACTCACCGTTTTGGGGTCCCAAAGCGATTTCCATAGTTGTTGAACCCCAAGGTGCGTTGATGTGTTGGTTATCTACACTCACAGTTTTGGCCGACTCTGGCCCGTTTCGTGGACTATTACTCACCGTTTTAGGGTCCCGAAGTGATTTTCACGGTTAACAAATGCAGGGTGCGTTTACGTGTCGGTCACACTCACGGTTTTTGTCGATTCCGACCCGTTTCGTGGACTATTACTCACCGTTTAGGGCTCCCAAAGTGATTTCCATTGTTGTTGAACCCCAAGGTGCGCTTACGTGTCGGCCTTCAACACTCGCAGTTTTGGCCGATTCTGGCCCGTTACGTGGACAATTACTCACAGATTTGGGGTCCCGTAGTTATTTCCATGATTAGTGAACGCAGGGTGCGTTTACATTTCGGTCATCAACACTCGCGGCTTTTCTCGATTCTGACCCGTTTCACTAACTATTACTCACCGATTTGGGGTCCTGAAGCGATTTCCATTGTTGTTGAATCCCAATGTGCGCTTACATGTTGGTCATCAACACTCGCGGTTTTTGTCGATTCCGACCCATTTCGTGGACTATTACTCACTGTTTTGGGGTCCCGGAGTGATTTCCACGATTAACGAACACAGGGTGCCTTTACGTGTCGGTCATCAACAGTCGCGGTTTTTGTCGATTCTGACCCGTTTCATTGAGTATTACTCATCGTTTTGGGGTCCCGAAGCTTATGTGCGCTTATGTGTCAGTCATCAACAATCGCAGTGTTGGCCGATTCTGGCCCGTTTCATGGACTATTACTCACTGTTTTGGGGTCCCGGAGTGATTTCCATGATTAACGCACCCAGGGTGCATTTAAGTATCGGTTATGAACACTCGCAGTTTAGAACGACTCTGGCCCGTTGCGTGGACTATTACTCATCGTTTTGGGGTTCCCAAGCGATTTCCATAGTTGTTGAACCCCAAGGTGCGTTTATGTGTCGGTCATCAACACTCACAGTTTTGGCCGATTCTGGTCCGTTTCGTGGACTATTACTCACTGTTTTGGGGTCCCGGAGTGATTTCCATGATTAACGCACCCAGGGTGCATTTAAGTATCGGTTATGAACACTCGCAGTTTAGGACGACTCTGGCCCGTTGCGTGGACTATTACTCACTGTTTCGGGGTCCCGGAGTGATTTCCATGATTAACGCACCCAGGGTGCATTTAAGTATCGGTTATGAACACTCGCAGTTTAGGACGACTCTGGCCCGTTGCGTGGACTATTACTCACTGTTTCGGGGTCCCGGAGTGATTTCCATGATTAACGCACCCAGGGTGCATTTAAGTATCGGTTATGAACACTCGCAGTTTAGGACGACTCTGGCCCGTTGCGTGGACTATTACTCATCGTTTTGGGGTCCCGAAGCTTATGTGCGCTTACGTGTTAGTCATCAACACTCGCAGTGTTGGCCGATTCTGGCCCGTTTCATGGACTATTACTCACTGTTTTGGGGTCCCGGAGTGATTTCCATGATTAACGCACCCAGGGTGCATTTAAGTATCGGTTATGAACACTCGCAGTTTAGAACGACTCTGGCCCGTTGCGTGGACTATTACTCATCGTTTTGGGGTTCCCAAGCGATTTCCATAGTTGTTGAACCCCAAGGTGCGTTTATGTGTCGGTCATCAACACTCACAGTTTTGGCCGATTCTGGTCCGTTTCGTGGACTATTACTCACTGTTTTGGGGTCCCGGAGTGATTTCCACGATTAACGAACGCATGGTGCGTTTACGTGTCGGTCATCAACACTCGCGGTTTTTGTCGATTCCGACCCGTTTCATGGACTATTACTCACTATTTTGGGGTCCCGGAGTGATTTCCACGATTAACGAACACAGGGTGCGTTTACGTGTCGGTCATCAACATTCGAAGTTTTGGTCGATTCTGACCCGTTTCATTGAGTATTACTCATCGTTTTGGGGTCTCGAAGCGATTTCCATTGTTGTTGAACCCCAATGTGCGCTTATGTGTCAGTCATCAATAATCGCAGTGTTGGCCGATTCTGTCCCGTTTTGTGGACTATTACTCACTGTTTCGGGGTCCCGGAGTGATTTCCATGATTAACGAACCCTGGGTGAGTTTAAGTGTCGATTATGAAGTCCGAAGTTTAGGACGACTCTGGCCCGTTGCGTGGACTATTACCCACCGTTTTGGGGTCCCAAAGCGATTTCCATAGTTGTTGAACCCCAAGGTGCGTTGATGTGTCTGTCCTCAACACTCACAGTTTTGGCCGATCCTGGCCCGTTTCATGGACTATTACTCACTGTTTGGGGTCCCGGAGTGATTTCCACGACTAAAGAACGCATGGTGCGTTTACGTGTCGGTCATCAAAACTCGCGGTTTTCGTCGATTCCGACCCGTTTCGTGGAGTATTACTCACTGATTTGGGGTCCCGGAGTGATTTCCACGATTAACGAACCCTGGGTGCGTTTACATGTCGGTTATCAACTCGCAGTTTATTACGATTCTGGCCCGTTTCGTGGACTATTACTCACCGTTTTGGGGTCCCGAAGCGATTTCCGTAGTTGTTGAACCCCAATGTGCGTTGATGTGTCGGTTATCAAGACTCACAGTTTTGGCCGATTCTGGCCCGTTTCGTGGACTATTACTCACTGTTTTGGGGTCCCGGAGTGATTTCCACGATTAACGAACGCAGGGTGCATTTACGCGTCGGTCATCAATACTCGCGGTTTTGTCGATTCTGACCCATTTCGTGGACTATTACTCACCGTTTTGGGGTCCCAAAGCGATTTCCATTGTTGTTGAACCCCAAGGTGCGCATACGTGTCGGTCTTCAACAATCATAGTTTTGGCCGATTCTGGCCCATTTCGTGGACTATTACTCACTCTTTAGGGGTCCCGGAGTGATTTCCACGATTAACGAACATAGGTGCGTTTACGTGTCGGTCATCAACAATCGCAGTTTTTGTCGATTCTGGCCCGTTTCATTGAGTATTACTCACCGTTTTGGGGTCTCGAAGCGATTTCCATTATTGTTGAACCCTAATGTGCGCTTACGTGTCAGTCATCAACAATCGCAGTGTTGGCCGATTCTGGCCCATTTTGTGGACTATTACTCACTGTTTTGGGGTCCCGGAGTGATTTCCATGATTAACGAACCCTGGGTGCGTTTAAGTGTCGATTATGAACTCCGCTGTTTAGGACGACTCTGGCCCGTTGCGTGGAATATTACCCACCGTTTTGGGGTCCCAAAGCGATTTCCATAGTTGTTGAACCCCAAGGTGCGTTGATGTGTCGGTCCTCAACAATCACAGTTTTGGCCGATCTTGGCCCGTTTCGTGGACTATTACTCACTGTTTTGGGGTCCTGGAGTGATTTCCACGACAAAAGAACGCATGGTGCGTTTAAGTCTCGGTTATCAACACTCGCAGTTTAGTACGATTCTGGCCCGTTTCGTGGACTATTACTCACCGTTTTGGGGTCCCGAAGCGATTTCCATAGTTGTTGAACCCCAAGGTGCGTTGATGTGTCGGTTATCAACACTCACAGGTTTGGCCGATTCTGGCCCGTTTCATGGACTATTACTCACTGTGTTGGGGTCCCGGAGTGATTTCCACGATTAACGAACGCAGGGTGCCTTTACGTGTCGGTCATCAATACTCGCGGTTTTGTCGATTCCGACCCGTTTCGTGGACTATTACTCAACGTTTTGGGGCCCCAAAGCGATTTCCATTGTTGTTGAATCCCAAGGTGCCCTTACGTGTCGGTCTTCAACAATCACAGTTTTGGCCGATTCTGGCCCGTTTCATGGACTATTACTCACTCTTTAGGGGCCCGGGAGTGATTTCCACGATTAACGAACACAGGTGCGTTTATGTGTCGGTCATCAACACTCGCGATTTTTTCGATTCCGACCCATTTCGTGGACTACTACTCACTGTTTTGGGGTCCCGAAGCGATTTCCATTGTTGTTGAACCCCAACGCGCGCTTACGTGTCGGTCTTCAACAATCACAGTTTTGGCCGATTCTGGCCCATTTCGTGGACTATTACTCACTCTTTAGGGGTCCCGGAGTGATTTCCACGATTAACGAACACAGGGTGCGTTTACGTGTCGGTCATCAACATTCGCAGTTTTGGTCGATTCTGACCCGTTTCATTGAGTATTACTCACCGTTTTGGGGTCTCGAAGCGATTTCCATTGTTGTTGAACCCCAATGTGCGCTTACGTGTCAGTCATCAACAATCGCAGTGTTGGCCGATTCTGTCCCGTTTTGTGGACTATTCCTCACTGTTTTGGGGTCCCGGAGTGATTTCCATGATTAACGAACCCTGGGTGCGTTTAAGTGTCGATTATGAACTCCGCAGTTTATGACGACTCTGGCCCGTTGCGTGGACTATTACCCACCGTTTTGGGGTCCCAAAGCGATTTCCATAGTTGTTGAACCCCAAGGTGCGTTGATGTGTCGGTCCTCAACACTCACAGTTTTGGCCGATCCTGGCCCGTTTCGTGGACTATTACTCACTGTTTTGGGGTCCCGGAGTGATTTCCACGACTAAAGAACGCATGGTGCATTTACGTGTCGGTCATCAAAACTCGCGGTTTTCGTCGATTCCGACCCGTTTCGTGGAGTATTACTCACTGTTTTGGGGTCCCGGAGTGATTTCCACGATTAACGAACCCTGGGCGCGTTTACATGTCGGTTATCAACTCGCAGTTTAGTACGATTCTGGCCCGTTTCGTGGACTATTACTCACCGTTTTGGGGTCCCGAAGCGATTTCCATAGTGTTGAACCACAAGGTGCGTTGATGTGTCGGTTATCAAGACTCACAGTTTTGGCCGATTCTGGCCCGTTTCGTGGACTATTACTCACTGGTTTGGGGTCCCGGAGTGATTTCCACGATTAACGAACGCAGGGTGCAGTTACGCGTCGGTCATCAATACTCGCGGTTTTGTCGATTCCGACCCGTTTCGTGGACTATTACTCACCGTTTTGGGGTCCCAAAGCGATTTCCATTGTTGTTGAACCCCAAGGCGCGCTTACGTGTCGGTCTTCAACAATCATAGTTTTGGCCGATTCTGGCCCGTTTCGTGGACTATTACTCAATCTTTAGGGGTCCCGGAGTGATTTCCACGATTAACGAACACAGGTGCGTTTACGTGTCGGTCATCAATAATCACAGTTTTTGTCGATTCTGACCCGTTTCATTGAGTATTACTCACCGTTTTGGGGTCTCGAAGCGATTTCCATTATTGTTGAACCCCAATGTGCGCTTACGTGTCAGTCATCAACAATCGCAGCGTTGGCCGATTCTGGCCCATTTTGTGGACTATTACTCACTGTTTTGGGGTCCCGGAGTGATTTCCATGATTAACGAACCCTGGGTGCGTTTAAGTGTCGATTATGAACTCCGCAGTTTAGGACGACTCTGGCCCGTTGCGTGGAATATTACCCACCGTTTTGGGGTCCTAAAGCGATTTCCATAGTTGTTGAACCCCAAGGTGCGTTGATGTGTCGGTCCTCAACACTCACAGCCGATCCTGGCCCGTTTCGTGGACTATTACTCACTGTTTGGGGTCCCGGAGTGATTTCCACGACTAAAGAACGCATGGTGCGTTTACGTGTCGGTCATCAAAACTCGAGGTTTTCGTCGATTCCGACCCGTTTCGTGGAGTATTACTCACTGTTTTGGGGTCCCGGAGTGATTTCCACGATTAACGAACCCTGGGTGCGTTTACGTGTCGGTTATCAACACTCGCAGTTTAGTACGATTCTGGCCCGTTTCGTGGACTATTACTCACCGTTTTGGGGTCCCGAAGCGATTTCCATAGTTGTTGAACCCCAAGGTGCGTTGATGTGTCGGTTATCAACACTCACAGTTTTGGCCGATTCTGGCCCGTTTCGTGGACTATTACTCACTGTTTTGGGGTCCCGGAGTGATTTCCACGATTAACGAACGCAGAGTGCGTTTACGTGTTGGTCATCAATACTCGCGGTTTTGTCGATTCCGACCCGTTTCCTGGACTATTACTCACCGTTTTGGGGTCCCAAAGCGATTTGCATTGTTGTTGAACCCCAAGGTGCGCTTACGTGTCGGTCTTCAACAACCACAGTTTTGGCCGATCTGGCCCGTTTCGTGGACTAATACTCACTCTTTAGGGGTACCGGAGTGATTTCCACGATTAACGAACACATGTGCGTCTACGTGTCAGTCATCAACACACGCAGTTTTTGTCGATTCTAACCCGTTTCATTGAGTATTACTCACCGTTTTGGGGTCTCGAAGCGATTTCCATTGTTGTTGAACCCCAATTTGCGCTTACGTGTCAGTCATCAACAATCGCAGTGTTGGCCGATTCTGGCCCGTTTTGTGGACTATTACTCACTGTTTTCCGGTCCCGGATTGATTTCCATGATTAACGAACCCTGGGTGCGTTTAAGTGTCGATTATGAACTCCGCAGTTTAGGACGACTCTGGCCCGTTGCGTGGAATATTACCCACCGTCTTGGGGTCCCAAAGCGATTTCCATAGTTGTTGAACCCCAAGGTGCGTTGATGTGTCGGTCCTCAACACTCACAGTTTTGGCCGATCCTGGCCCGTTTCGTGGACTATTACTCACTGTTTTGGGGTCCCGTAGTGATTTCCACGACTAAAGAACGCATGGTGCGTTTACGTGTCGGTCATCAAAACTCGCGGTTTTCGTCGATTCTGACCCGTTTCGTGGAGTATTACTCACTGTTTTGGGGTCCCGGAGTGATTTCCACGATTAACGAACGCAGGGTGCGTTTACGTGTTGGTCATCAATACTCGCGGTTTTGTCGATTCCGACCCGTTTCGTGGACTATTACTCACCGTTTTGGGGTCCCAAAGCAATTTGCATTGTTGTTGAACCCCAAGGTGCGCTTACGTGTCGGTCTTCAACAATCACAGTTTTGGCCGATCTGGCCCGTTTCGTGGACTAATACTCACTCTTTAGGGGTACCGGAGTGATTTCCACGATTAACGAACACATGTGCGTTTACGTGTCAGTCATCAACACACGCATTTTATGTCGATTCTGACCCGTTTCATTGAGTATTACTCACCGTTTTGGGGTCTCGAAGCGATTTCCATTGTTGTTGAACCCCAATTTGCGCTTACGTGTCAGTCATCAACAATCGCAGTGTTGGCCGATTCTGGCCCGTTTTGTGGACTATTACTCACTGTTTTCGGGTCCCGGATTGATTTCCATGATTAACGAACCCTGGGTGCATTTAAGTGTCGATTATGAACTCCGCAGTTTAGGACGACTCTGGCCCGTTGCGTGGAATATTACCCACCGTTTTGGGGTCCCAAAGCGATTTCCATAGTTGTTGAACCCCAAGGTGCGTTGATGTGTCGGTCCTCAACACTCACAGTTTTGGCCGATCCTGGCCCGTTTCATGGACTATTACTCACTGTTTTGGGGTCCCGGAGTGATTTCCATGACTAAAGAACGCATGGTGCGTTTACGTGTCGGTCATCAAAACTCGCGGTTTTCGTCGATTCCGACCCGTTACGTGGAGTATTACTCACTGTTTTGGGGTCCCGGAGTGATTTCCACGATTAACGAACCCTGGGTGCGTTTACATGTCGGTTATCAACAGTCGCAGTTTAGTACGATTCTGGCCCGTTTCGTGGACTATTACTCACCGTTTTGGGGTCCCGAAGCGATTTCCATAGTTGTTGAACCCCAAGGTGCGTTGATGTGTCGGTTATCAACACTCACAGTTTTGGCCGATTCTGGCCCGTTTCGTGGACTATTACTCACTGTTTTGGGGTCCCAGAGTGATTTCCACGATTAACGAACACAGGTGCGTTTACGTGTCGGTCATCAACACTCGCGGTTTTCGTCGATTCCGACCCGTTACGTGGAGTATTACTCACTGTTTTGGGGTCCCAGAGTGATTTCCACGATTAACGAACACAGGTGCGTTTACGTGTCGGTCATCAACACTCGCGGTTTTCGTCGATTCCGACCCGTTACGTGGAGTATTACTCACTGTTTTGGGGTCCCAGAGTGATTTCCACGATTAACGAACACAGGTGCGTTTACGTGTCGGTCATCAACACTCGCGGTTTTCGTCGATTCCGACCCGTTACGTGGAGTATTACTCACTGTTTTGGGGTCCCAGAGTGATTTCCACGATTAACGAACACAGGTGCGTTTACGTGTCGGTCATCAACACTCGCGGTTTTCGTCGATTCCGACCCGTTACGTGGAGTATTACTCACTGTTTTGGGGTCCCAGAGTGATTTCCACGATTAACGAACACAGGTGCGTTTACGTGTCGGTCATCAACACTCGCGGTTTTCGTCGATTCCGACCCGTTACGTGGAGTATTACTCACTGTTTTGGGGTCCCAGAGTGATTTCCACGATTAACGAACACAGGTGCGTTTACGTGTCGGTCATCAACACTCGCGGTTTTCGTCGATTCCGACCCGTTACGTGGAGTATTACTCACTGTTTTGGGGTCCCAGAGTGATTTCCACGATTAACGAACACAGGTGCGTTTACGTGTCGGTCATCAACACTCGCGGTTTTCGTCGATTCCGACCCGTTACGTGGAGTATTACTCACTGTTTTGGGGTCCCAGAGTGATTTCCACGATTAACGAACACAGGTGCGTTTACGTGTCGGTCATCAACACTCGCGGTTTTCGTCGATTCCGACCCGTTACGTGGAGTATTACTCACTGTTTTGGGGTCCCAGAGTGATTTCCACGATTAACGAACACAGGTGCGTTTACGTGTCGGTCATCAACACTCGCGGTTTTCGTCGATTCCGACCCGTTTCGTGGCCTATTACTCACCTTTTTGGGGTCCCGAAGCGATTTGCAGAGTTGTTGAACCCCAAGGTGCGTTGATGTGTCGGTTATCAACACTCACAGTTTTGGCCGATCCTGGCCCGTTTCATGGACTATTACTCACTGTGTTGGGGTCCCGGAGTGATTTCCACGATTAACAAACGCAGGGTGCCTTTACGTGTCGGTCATCAATACTCGCGGTTTTGTCGATTCTGACCCGTTTCGTGGACTATTACTCACCGTTTTGGGGTCCCAAAGCGATTTCCATTGTTGTTGAACCCCAAGGTGCCCTTACGTGTCGGTCTTCAACATTCACAGTTTTGGTCAATTCTGGCCCGTTTCATGGACTATTACTCACTCTTTAGGGGTCCGGGAGTGATTTCCACGATTAACGAACACAGGTGCGTTCATGTGTCGGTCATCAACACTCGCGGTTTTGTCGATTCCGACCCGTTTCGTGGACTATTACTCACCGTTTTGGGGTCTCGAAGCGATTTCCATTGTTGTTGAACCCCAATGTTCGCTTACGTGTCAGTCACCAACAATCGCAGTGTTGGCCGATTCTGGCCCGTTTTGTGGACTATTACTCACTGTTTTGGGGTCCCGGAGTGATTTCCATGATTAACGAACCCTGGGTGTGTTTAAGTGTCGATTATGAACTCCGCAGTTTAGGACGACTCTGGCCCGTTGCGTGGAATATTACCCACCGTTTTGGGGTCCCAAAGCGATTTCCATAGTTGTTGAACCCCAAGGTGCGTTGATGTGTCGGTCCTCAACAATCACAGTTTTGGCCGATCTTGGCCCGTTTCGTGGACTATTACTCACTGTTTTGGGGTCCCGGAGTGATTTCCATGGCTAAAGAACGCATGGTGCGTTTACGTGTCGGTCGTCAAAACTCGCGGTTTTCGTCGGTTCCGACCCGTTTGGTGGAGTATTACTCACTGTTTTGGGGTCCCGGAGTGATTTCCACGATTAACAAACCCTGGGTGCGTTTACATGTCGGTTATCAACACTCACAGTTTAGTACGATTCTGGCCCGTTTCATGGACTATTACTCACCGTTTTGGGGCCCCGAAGCGATTTCCATAGTTGTTGAACCCCAAGGTGCGTTGATGTGTCGGTCCTCAACAATGACAGTTTTGGCAGATCCTGGCCCGTTTCGTGGACTATTACTCACTGTTTTGGGGTCCCGGAGTGATTTCCACGATTAACGAACGCAGGGTGCGTTTACGTGTCGGTCATCAATACTCGCAGTTTTGTCGATTCCGACCCGTTTCGTGGACTATTACTCACCGTTTTGGGGTCCCAAACCGATTTCCATTGTTGTTGAACCCCAACGTGCGCTTACGTGTCGGTCTTCAACAATCACAGTTTTGGCCGATTCTGGCCCGCTTCGTGGACTATTACTCACTCTTTAGGTGTCCCGGAGTGATTTCCACGATTAACGAAGACAGGTGCGTTTACGTGTCGGTCATCAACACACGCAGTTTTTGTCGATTCTGACCCGTTTCATTGAGTATTACTCACGGTTTTGGGGTCTCGAAGCGATTTCCATTGTTGTTGAACCCCAATTTGCGCTTACGTGTCAGTCATCAACAATCGCAGTGTTGGCCGATTCTGGCCCGTTTTGTGGACTATTACTCACTGTTTTGGGGTCCCGGATTGATTTCCATGATTAACGAACCTGGGTGCGTTTAAGTGTCGATTATGAACTCCGCAGTTTAGGACGACTCTAGCCCGTTGCGTGGAATATTACCCACCGTTTTGGGGTCCCAAAGCGATTTCCATAGTTGTTGAACCCCAAGGTGCGTTGATGTGTCGGTCCTCAACAATCACAGTTTTGGCCGATCTTTGTCCGTTTCGTGGACTATTACTCACTGTTTTGGGGTCCCGGAGTGATTTCCATGACTAAAGAACGCATGGTGCGTTTACGTGTCGGTCATCAAAACTCGCGGTTTTCGTCGATTCCGACCCGTTTCGTGGAGTATTACTCACTGTTTTGGGGTCCCGGAGTGATTTCCACGATTAACAAACCCTGGGTGCGTTTACATGTCGGTTATCAACACTCGCAGTTTAGTACGATTCTGGCCCGTTTCATGGACTATTACTCACCGTTTTGGGGTCCCGAAGCGATTTCCATAGTTGTTGAACCCCAAGGTGCGTTGATGTGTCGGTCCTCAACAATCACAGTTTTGACAGATCCTGGCCCGTTTCGTGGACTATTACTCACTCTTTTGGGGTCCCGGAGTGATTTCCACGATTAACAAACGCAGGGTGCGTTTACGTGTCGGTCATCAATACTCGCAGTTTTGTCGATTCCGACCCGTTTGGTGGACTATTACTCACCGTTTTGGGGTCCCAAACCGATTTCCATTGTTGTTGAACCCCAACGTGCGCTTACGTGTCGGTCTTCAACACTCACAGTTTTGGCCGATTCTGGCCCGTTTCGTGGACTATTACTCACTCTTTAGGTGTCCCGGAGTGATTTCCACGATTAACGAAGACAGGTGCGTTTACGTGTCGGTCATCAACACACGCAGTTTTTGTCGATTCTGACCCGTTTCATTGAGTATTACTCACGGTTTTGGGGTCTCGAAGCGATTTCCATTGTTGTAGAACCCCAATTTGCGCTTACGTGTCAGTCATCAACAATCGCAGTGTTGGCCGATTCTGGCCCGTTTTGTGGACTATTACTCACTGTTTTGGGGTCCCGGATTGATTTCCATGATTAACGAACCTGGGTGCGTTTAATTGTCGATTATGAACTCCGCAGTTTAGCACGACTCTGGCCCGTTGCGTGGAATATTACCCACCGTTTTGGGGTCCCAAAGCGATTTCCATAGTTGTTGAACCCCAAGGTGCGTTGATGTGTCGGTCCTCAACACTCACAGTTTTGGTCGATCCTGGCCCGTTTCGTGGACTATTACTCACTGTTTTGGGGTCCCGG
Source organism: Aegilops sharonensis (assembly GCA_904067115.1). NCBI lineage: Eukaryota > Viridiplantae > Streptophyta > Magnoliopsida > Poales > Poaceae > Aegilops > Aegilops sharonensis. The sequence goes on from LR880967.1 coordinate 6,023,912, forward strand.
AGTGATTTCCATGACTAAAGAACGCATGGTGCGTTTACGTGTCGGTCATCAAAACTCGCGGTTTTCGTCGATTCCGACCCGTTTCGTGGAGTATTACTCACTGTTTTGGGGTCCTCGAGTGATTTCCACGATTAACGAACCCTGGGTGCGTTTACATGTCGGTTATCAACACTCGCAGTTTAGTACGATTCTGGCCCGTTTCGTGGACTATTACTCACCGTTTTGGGGTCCCGAAGCGATTTCCATAGTTGTTGAACCCCAAGGTGCGTTGATGTGTCGGTTATCAACACTCACAGTTTTGGCCGATCCTGGCCCGTTTCGTGGACTATTACTCACTGTTTTGGGGTCCCGGAGTGATTTCCACGATTAACGAACGCAGGGTGCGTTTACGTGTTGGTCATCAATACTCGCGGTTTTGTCGATTCCGACCCGTTTCGTGGACTATTACTCACCGTTTTGGGGTCCCGAAGCGATTTCCATAGTTGTTGAACCCCAAGGTGCGTTGATGTGTCGGTTATCAACACTCACAGTTTTGGCCGATCCTGGCCCGTTTCGTGGACTATTACTCACTGTTTTGGGGTCCCGGAGTGATTTCCACGATTAACGAACGCAGGGTGCGTTTACGTGTTGGTCATCAATACTCGCGGTTTTGTCGATTCCGACCCGTTTCGTGGACTATTACTCACCGTTTTGGGGTCCCAAAGCGATTTCCATTGTTGTTGAACCCCAAGGTGCGCTTACGTGTCGGTCTTCAACAACCACAGTTTTGGCCGATCTGGCCCGTTACGTGGACTATTACTCACTCTTTAGGGGTCCCGGAGTGATTTCCACGATTAACGAACACATGTGCGTTTACGTGTCGGTCATCAACACACGCAGTTTTTGTCGATTCTGACCCGTTTCATTGAGTATTACTCACCGTTTTGGGGTCTCCAAGCGATTTCCATTGTTGTTGAACCCCAATTTGCGCTTACGTGTCAGTCATCAACAATCGCAGTGTTGGCCGATTCTGGCCCGTTTTGTGGACTATTACTCACTGTTTTCGGGTCCCGGATTGATTTCCATGATTAACGAACCCTTGGTGCATTTAAGTGTCGATTATGAACTCCGCAGTTTAGGACGATCTCTGGCCCGTTGCGTGGAATATTACCCACCGTTTTGGGGTCCCAAAGCGATTTCCATAGTTGTTGAACCCCAAGGTGCGTTGATGTGTCGGTCCTCAACACTCACAGTTTTGGCCGACCCTGGCCCGTTTCGTGGACTATTCCTCACTGTTTTGGGGTCCCGGAATGATTTCCACGATTAACGAACCCAGGGTGCGTTTACATGTCGGTTATCAACACTCGCAGTTTTGGCCGATCCTGGCCCGTTTCGTGGACTATTCCTCACTGTTTTGGGGTCCCGGAATGATTTCCACGATTAACGAACCCAGGGTGCGTTTACATGTCGGTTATCAACACTCGCAGTTTTGGCCGATCCTGGCCCGTTTCGTGGACTATTCCTCACTGTTTTGGGGTCCCGGAATGATTTCCACGATTAACGAACCCAGGGTGCGTTTACATGTCGGTTATCAACACTCGCAGTTTTGGCCGATCCTGGCCCGTTTCGTGGACTATTCCTCACTGTTTTGGGGTCCCGGAATGATTTCCACGATTAACGAACCCAGGGTGCGTTTACATGTCGGTTATCAACACTCGCAGTTTTGGCCGATCCTGGCCCGTTTCGTGGACTATTCCTCACTGTTTTGGGGTCCCGGAATGATTTCCACGATTAACGAACCCAGGGTGCGTTTACATGTCGGTTATCAACACTCGCAGTTTTGGCCGATCCTGGCCCGTTTCGTGGACTATTCCTCACTGTTTTGGGGTCCCGGAATGATTTCCACGATTAACGAACCCAGGGTGCGTTTACATGTCGGTTATCAACACTCGCAGTTTTGGCCGATCCTGGCCCGTTTCGTGGACTATTCCTCACTGTTTTGGGGTCCCGGAATGATTTCCACGATTAACGAACCCAGGGTGCGTTTACATGTCGGTTATCAACACTCGCAGTTTTGGCCGATCCTGGCCCGTTTCGTGGACTATTCCTCACTGTTTTGGGGTCCCGGAATGATTTCCACGATTAACGAACCCAGGGTGCGTTTACATGTCGGTTATCAACACTCGCAGTTTTGGCCGATCCTGGCCCGTTTCGTGGACTATTCCTCACTGTTTTGGGGTCCCGGAATGATTTCCACGATTAACGAACCCAGGGTGCGTTTACATGTCGGTTATCAACACTCGCAGTTTTGGCCGATCCTGGCCCGTTTCGTGGACTATTCCTCACTGTTTTGGGGTCCCGGAATGATTTCCACGATTAACGAACCCAGGGTGCGTTTACATGTCGGTTATCAACACTCGCAGTTTTGGCCGATCCTGGCCCGTTTCGTGGACTATTCCTCACTGTTTTGGGGTCCCGGAATGATTTCCACGATTAACGAACCCAGGGTGCGTTTACATGTCGGTTATCAACACTCGCAGTTTTGGCCGATCCTGGCCCGTTTCGTGGACTATTCCTCACTGTTTTGGGGTCCCGGAATGATTTCCACGATTAACGAACCCAGGGTGCGTTTACATGTCGGTTATCAACACTCGCAGTTTTGGCCGATCCTGGCCCGTTTCGTGGACTATTCCTCACTGTTTTGGGGTCCCGGAATGATTTCCACGATTAACGAACCCAGGGTGCGTTTACATGTCGGTTATCAACACTCGCAGTTTTGGCCGATCCTGGCCCGTTTCGTGGACTATTCCTCACTGTTTTGGGGTCCCGGAATGATTTCCACGATTAACGAACCCAGGGTGCGTTTACATGTCGGTTATCAACACTCGCAGTTTTGGCCGATCCTGGCCCGTTTCGTGGACTATTCCTCACTGTTTTGGGGTCCCGGAATGATTTCCACGATTAACGAACCCAGGGTGCGTTTACATGTCGGTTATCAACACTCGCAGTTTTGGCCGATCCTGGCCCGTTTCGTGGACTATTCCTCACTGTTTTGGGGTCCCGGAATGATTTCCACGATTAACGAACCCAGGGTGCGTTTACATGTCGGTTATCAACACTCGCAGTTTTGGCCGATCCTGGCCCGTTTCGTGGACTATTCCTCACTGTTTTGGGGTCCCGGAATGATTTCCACGATTAACGAACCCAGGGTGCGTTTACATGTCGGTTATCAACACTCGCAGTTTTGGCCGATCCTGGCCCGTTTCGTGGACTATTCCTCACTGTTTTGGGGTCCCGGAATGATTTCCACGATTAACGAACCCAGGGTGCGTTTACATGTCGGTTATCAACACTCGCAGTTTTGGCCGATCCTGGCCCGTTTCGTGGACTATTCCTCACTGTTTTGGGGTCCCGGAATGATTTCCACGATTAACGAACCCAGGGTGCGTTTACATGTCGGTTATCAACACTCGCAGTTTTGGCCGATCCTGGCCCGTTTCGTGGACTATTCCTCACTGTTTTGGGGTCCCGGAATGATTTCCACGATTAACGAACCCAGGGTGCGTTTACATGTCGGTTATCAACACTCGCAGTTTTGGCCGATCCTGGCCCGTTTCGTGGACTATTCCTCACTGTTTTGGGGTCCCGGAATGATTTCCACGATTAACGAACCCAGGGTGCGTTTACATGTCGGTTATCAACACTCGCAGTTTTGGCCGATCCTGGCCCGTTTCGTGGACTATTCCTCACTGTTTTGGGGTCCCGGAATGATTTCCACGATTAACGAACCCAGGGTGCGTTTACATGTCGGTTATCAACACTCGCAGTTTTGGCCGATCCTGGCCCGTTTCGTGGACTATTCCTCACTGTTTTGGGGTCCCGGAATGATTTCCACGATTAACGAACCCAGGGTGCGTTTACATGTCGGTTATCAACACTCGCAGTTTTGGCCGATCCTGGCCCGTTTCGTGGACTATTCCTCACTGTTTTGGGGTCCCGGAATGATTTCCACGATTAACGAACCCAGGGTGCGTTTACATGTCGGTTATCAACACTCGCAGTTTTGGCCGATCCTGGCCCGTTTCGTGGACTATTCCTCACTGTTTTGGGGTCCCGGAATGATTTCCACGATTAACGAACCCAGGGTGCGTTTACATGTCGGTTATCAACACTCGCAGTTTTGGCCGATCCTGGCCCGTTTCGTGGACTATTCCTCACTGTTTTGGGGTCCCGGAATGATTTCCACGATTAACGAACCCAGGGTGCGTTTACATGTCGGTTATCAACACTCGCAGTTTTGGCCGATCCTGGCCCGTTTCGTGGACTATTCCTCACTGTTTTGGGGTCCCGGAATGATTTCCACGATTAACGAACCCAGGGTGCGTTTACATGTCGGTTATCAACACTCGCAGTTTTGGCCGATCCTGGCCCGTTTCGTGGACTATTCCTCACTGTTTTGGGGTCCCGGAATGATTTCCACGATTAACGAACCCAGGGTGCGTTTACATGTCGGTTATCAACACTCGCAGTTTTGGCCGATCCTGGCCCGTTTCGTGGACTATTCCTCACTGTTTTGGGGTCCCGGAATGATTTCCACGATTAACGAACCCAGGGTGCGTTTACATGTCGGTTATCAACACTCGCAGTTTTGGCCGATCCTGGCCCGTTTCGTGGACTATTCCTCACTGTTTTGGGGTCCCGGAATGATTTCCACGATTAACGAACCCAGGGTGCGTTTACATGTCGGTTATCAACACTCGCAGTTTTGGCCGATCCTGGCCCGTTTCGTGGACTATTCCTCACTGTTTTGGGGTCCCGGAATGATTTCCACGATTAACGAACCCAGGGTGCGTTTACATGTCGGTTATCAACACTCGCAGTTTTGGCCGATCCTGGCCCGTTTCGTGGACTATTCCTCACTGTTTTGGGGTCCCGGAATGATTTCCACGATTAACGAACCCAGGGTGCGTTTACATGTCGGTTATCAACACTCGCAGTTTTGGCCGATCCTGGCCCGTTTCGTGGACTATTCCTCACTGTTTTGGGGTCCCGGAATGATTTCCACGATTAACGAACCCAGGGTGCGTTTACATGTCGGTTATCAACACTCGCAGTTTTGGCCGATCCTGGCCCGTTTCGTGGACTATTCCTCACTGTTTTGGGGTCCCGGAATGATTTCCACGATTAACGAACCCAGGGTGCGTTTACATGTCGGTTATCAACACTCGCAGTTTTGGCCGATCCTGGCCCGTTTCGTGGACTATTCCTCACTGTTTTGGGGTCCCGGAATGATTTCCACGATTAACGAACCCAGGGTGCGTTTACATGTCGGTTATCAACACTCGCAGTTTTGGCCGATCCTGGCCCGTTTCGTGGACTATTCCTCACTGTTTTGGGGTCCCGGAATGATTTCCACGATTAACGAACCCTGGGTGCGTTTAATCGTCGATTATGAACTCCGCAGTTTAGGACGATCTCTGGCCCGTTGCGTGGAATATTACCCACCGTTTTGGGGTCCCAAAGCGATTTCCATAGTTGTTGAACCCCAAGGTGCGTTGATGTGTCGGTCCTCAACACTCACAGTTTTGGCCGACCCTGGCCCGTTTCGTGGACTATTACTCACTGTTTTGGGGTCCCGGAATGATTTCCACGACTAAAGAACGCATGGTGCGTTTACGTGTCGGTCATCAAAACTCGCGGTTTTCGTCGATTCCGACCCGTTTCGTGGAGTATTACTCACTGTTTTGGGGTCCCGGAGTGATTTCCACGATTAACGAACCCTGGGTGTGTTTACATGTCGGTTATCAACACTCGCAGTTTAGTACGATTCTGGCCCGTTTCGTGGATTATTACTCACCGTTTTGGGGTCCCGAAGCGATTTCCATTATTGTTGAACCCCAATGTGCGCTTACGTGTCAGTCATCAACAATCGCAGCGTTGGCCGATTCTGGCCCATTTTGTGGACTATTACTCACTGTTTTGGGGTCCCGGAGTGATTTCCATGATTAACGAACCCTGGGTGCGTTTAAGTGTCGATTATGAACTCCGCAGTTTAGGACGACTCTGGCCCGTTGCGTGGAATATTACCCACCGTTTTGGGGTCCCAAAGCGATTTCCATAGTTGTTGAACCCCAAGGTGCGTTGATGTGTCGGTCCTCAACAATCACAGTTTTGGCCGATCTTGGCCCGTTTCGTGGACTATTACTCACTGTTTTGGGGTCCCGGAGTGATTTCCACGACTAAAGAACGCATGGTGCGTTTACGTGTCGGTTATTAACACTCGCGGTTTTGTCGATTCTGGTCCGTTTCGTGGACTATTACTCACCGTTTTGGGGTCCCGAAGCGATTTCCATTGTTGTTGAACCCCAACGTGCGCTTACGTGTCGGTCTTCAACAATCACAGTTTTGGCCGATTCTGGCCCGTTTCGTGGACTATTACTCACTCTTTAGGGGTCCCGGAGTGATTTCCACGATTAACGAACACAGGTGCATTTACGTGTCGGTCATAGACCCACGCAGTTTTTGTCGATTCTGACCCGTTTCATTGAGTATTACTCACCGTTTTGGGGTCTCGAAGCGATTTCCATTGTTGTTGAACCCCAATTTGCGCTTACGTGTCAGTCATCAACAATCGCAGTGTTGGCCGATTCTGGCCCTTTTTGTGGACTATTACTCACTGTTTTGGGGTCCCGGAGTGATTTCCATGATTAACGAACCCTGGGTGCGTTTAAGTGTCGATTATGAACTCCGCAGTTTAGGACGACTCTGGCCCGTTGCGTGGAATATTACCCACCGTTTTGGGGTCCCAAAGCGATTTCCATAGTTGTTGAACCCCAAGGTGCGTTGATGTGTCGGTCCTCAACACTCACAGTTTTGGCCGATCCTGGCCCGTTTCGTGGACTATTACTCACTGTTTTGGGGTCCCGGAGTGATTTCCACGACTAAAGAACGCATGGTGCGTTTACGTGTCGGTCATCAAAACTCGCGGTTTTCGTCGATTCCGAATCGTTTCGTGGAGTATTACTCACTGTTTTGGGGTCCCGGAGTGATTTCCACGATTAACGAACCCTGGGTGCGTTTACATGTCGGNCGATTCCGACCCGTTTCGTGGAGTATTACTCACTGTTTTGGGGTCCCGGAGTGATTTCCACGATTAACGAACCCTGGGTGCGTTTACATGTCGGTTATCAACACTCGCAGTTTAGTACGATTCTGGCCCGTTTCGTGGACTATTACTCACCGTTTTGGAGTCCCGAAGCGATTTCCATAGTTGTTGAACCCCAAGGTGCGTTGATGTGTCGGTCCTCAACAATCACAGTTTTGGCCTATCCTGGCCCGTTTCGTGGACTATTACTCACTGTTTTGGGGTCCCGGAGTGATTTCCACGATTAACGAACGCAGGGTGCGTTTACGTGTTGGTCATCAATACTCGCGGTTTTGTCGATTCCGACCCGTTTCATGGACTATTACTCACCGTTTTGGGGTCCCAAAGCGATTTGCATTGTTGTTGAACCCCAAGGTGCGCTTACGTGTCGGTCTTCAACAATCACAGTTTTGGCCGATCTGGCCCGTTTCGTGGACTAATACTCACTCTTTAGGGGTACCGGAGTGATTTCCACGATTAACGAACACATGTGCGTTTACGTGTCAGTCATCAACACACGCAGTTTTTGTCGATTCTGACCCGTTTCATTGAGTATTACTCACCGTTTTGGGGTCTCGAAGCGATTTCCATTGTTGTTGAACCCCAATTTGCGCTTAAGTGTCAGTCATCAACAATCGCAGTGTTGGCCGATTCTGGCCCGTTTTGTGGACTATTGCTCACTGTTTTCGGGTCCCGGATTGTTTTCCATGATTAACGAACCCTGGGTGCGTTTAAGTGTCGATTATGAACTCCGCAGTTTAGGACGACTCTGGCCCGTTGCGTGGAATATTACCCACCGTCTTGGGGTCCCAAAGCGATTTCCATAGTTGTTGAACCCCAAGGTGCGTTGATGTGTCGGTCCTCAACACTCACAGTTTTGGCCGATCCTGGCCCGTTTCGTGGACTATTACTCACTGTTTTGGGGTCCTGTAGTGATTTCCACGACTAAAGAACGCATGGTGCGTTTACGTGTCGGTCATCAAAACTCGCGGTTTTCGTCGATTCTGACCCGTTTCGTGGAGTATTACTCACTGTTTTGGGGTCCCGGAGTGATTTCCACGATTAACGAACGCAGGGTGCGTTTACGTGTTGGTCATCAATACTCGCGGTTTTGTCGATTCCGACCCGTTTCGTGGACTATTACTCACCGTTTTGGGGTCCCAAAGCGATTTGCATTGTTGTTGAACCCCAAGGTGCGCTTACGTGTCGGTCTTCAACAATCACAGTTTTGGCCGATCTGGCCCGTTTCGTGGACTAATACTCACTCTTTAGGGGTACCGGAGTGATTTCCACGATTAACGAACACATGTGCGTTTACGTGTC
>LR880967.1:6043370-6073318 GCA_904067115.1 Aegilops sharonensis
GACCCGTTTCGTGGACTATCACTCACCGTTTTGGGGTCCCAAAGCGATTTCCATTGTTGTTGAACCCCAAGGTGCGCTTACGTGTCGGTCATCAACACTCAGAGTTTCGACCGATTCTCGCCCGTTTCATGGACTACTACTCGCTGTTTTGTGGTCCCGGAGTGATTTCCATGATTGACAAACATCGGGATGCGTTTATGTGCCGGTCATCAACACTCGCGGTTTTTGTTGATTCTGGCCCGTTTCATGGAATATTACTCACCGTTTCAGGGTACCAAAGCGATTTCCATGGTTGTTGAACCCCAAGGTGCGCTTTCATGTCGGTCGTCAACAATCGCAGTTTTGGCTGTTTCGGGCCCGTCTCTGGGACGATTACTCAGTTTTGGGGTCCCGGAGTTATTTCCATGATTGACAAACCCCGGGGTGCGTTTACGTGTCGGTCATCAACACTCACAATTTTGGCTGATTCTGGTCCGTTTCGTGCACTATTACTCATCGTTTTGGGCGACCCAGAGTGATTTCCTCGATTGATGATCCCTGTGGTGCGTTTACGTGTCCGTCATCAACACTCACAATTTCAGCCAATTTCGACCCGTTTCGTGGACTATTACTCACCGTTTTGGGGTCCCGAAGCGATTTCCATTGTTGTTGAACCCCAAGGTGCGCTTACGTGTCAGTTATCAACATTCACAGTTTTGGCCGATTTTTGCCCGTTTCGTGGACTATTACTCATTGTTTTGTGGTCCCGGAGTGATTTCCACGATTGACAAACACCGGGATGCGTTTATGTGCCGGTCATCAACACTCGCGGTTTTTATCGATTCTGACCCATTTCGTGGACTATAACTCACCGTTTCAGGGTACCAAAACGATTTCCGTGGTTGTTGCACCTGAAGGTGCGCTTTCATGTCGGTCATCAACAATCGCAGTTTTGGCCGATTCTGGCCCGTCTCTGGGACTATTACTCAGTTTTGGGGTCCCGGAATGATTTTCATGATTGACAAACCCCGGGGCGCGTTTATGTGACGGTCATCAACACTCAATTTTGGCTGATTCTGGTCTGTTTCGTGCACTATTACTCAATGTTTTGGGGGACCTAGAGCGATTTCCCCGATTGATGATCCCCGTGGTTCGTTTACGAGTCTGTCATCAACACTCATAATTTTTCGCCAATTTCGACCCGTTTCGTGGACTATTACTCACATTTTTGGGGTCCCAAAGCGATTTCCATAGTTGTTGAATGCCAAGGTGTGCTTATGTGTCAGTCAACAACACTCAAAGTTTTGGCTGAGTCTGGACCGTTTCATGGACTATTACTCACTGTTTTGGGCTCCCGGAGTGATTTCCACGATTAAAGAACCCTGGGGTGCGTTTACGTGTCGGTCATCAACACTTGCAGTTTTGGCCGATCCTGGCCCGTTTCCTGGGCTATTACTCACTGTTTTGGCGTACCGAAGCGATTTCCATAGTTAATGAACCCCAAGGTGCGCTATTGTGTCGGTCATCAACACTCACAGTTTTGGCGGTTTCTGGCCCATTTCATGGACTACTACTCACTGTTTTGGGGTCCCGGTGTGATTTCCATGATTAGTGAACCAGGGTGCGTTTACGTGTCGGTCATCAACACTCGCGGTTTTTGTCGATTCTGACCCGTTTCGTGGACTATCACTCACCGTTTTGGGGTCCCAAAGCGATTTCCATTGTTGTTGAACCCCAAGGTGCGCTTACGTGTCGGTCATCAACACTCAAAGTTTTGACCGATTCTCGCCCGTTTCGTTGACTACTACTCACTGTTTTGTGGTCCCGGAGTGATTTCCATGATTGACAAACATCGGGATGCGTTTATGTGCCGGTCATCAACACTCGCGGTTTTTGTCAATTCTGACCCGTTTCGTAGAATATTACTCACCGTTTCAGGCTACGAAAGCGATTTCCATGGTTGTTGAACCCCAAGGTGCACTTTCTTGTCGGTCATCAACAATCGCAGTTTTAGCCGATTCTGGCCCGTCTCTGGGACGATTACTCAGTTTTGGGGTCCCGGAGTGATTTCCATAATTGACAAACCCCGGGGCTTGTTTACGTGCCGGTCATCAACACTCACAATTTTAGCCAATTTCGACCCGTTTCGTGGACTATTACTCACCGTTTTGGGGTCCCGACGCGATTTCCATAGTTGTTGAATGCCAATGTGCGCTTATGTGTCAGTCAACAACACTCAAAGTTTTGGCTGATTCTAGCCCGTTTCATGGACTATTACTCACTGTTTTGGGCTCCCAGAGTAATTTGCACGATTAACGAACCCTGGGGTGCGTTTATGTGTCGGTCATCAACACTTGCAATTTTGGCCGATTCTGGCCCGTTTCCTGGACTATTACTTGCCGTTTTGGGGTCCCGAAGCGATTTCAATAGTTGTTGAATGCCAAGGTGTGTTGATGTGTCAGTCAACAACACTCAAAGTTTTGGCTGATTTTGGCCCGTTTCATGGACTATTACTCACTGTTTTGGGCTCCCAGAGTGATTTCGACGATTAACGAACCCTGGGGTGCGTTTACGTGTCGGTCATCAACACTCGCAGTTTTGGCCGATTCTGGCCCGTTTCCTGGACTATTACTCACCGTTTTGGGGTACCGAAGCGATTTCCATAGTTGATGAACCCCAAGGTGCGTTGTTGTGTCGGTCATCAACACTCACAGTTTTGGCCGATTCTGGCCCATTTCATGGACTATTACTCACTGTTTTGGGGTCCCGGTGTGATTTCCATGATTAGCGAACCCAGGGTGAGTTTACGTGTCGGTCATCAACACTCGCGGTTTTTGTCGATTCCGACCCGTTTCGTGGACTATAACTGACCGTTTTGGGGTCCCAAAGCGATTTCCATTGTTGTTGAACCCCAAGGTGCGCTTACGTGTCGGTCATCAACACTCAGAGTTTTGACCGATTCTCGCCCGTTTCATGGACTACTACTCGCTGTTTTGTGGTCCCGGAGTGATTTCCATGATTGACAAACATCGGGATGCGTTTATGTGCCGGTCATCAACACTCGCGGTTTTTGTCGATTCTGACCCGTTTCGTGGAATATTACTCACCGTTTCAGGGTACGAAAGCGATTTCCATGGTTGTTGAACCCCAAGGTGCGCTTTCATGTCGGTCGTCAACAATCGCAGTTTTGGCCGATTCAGGCCCGTCTCTGGGACGATTACTCAGTTTTGGGGTCCCGGAGTTATTTCCATGATTGACAAACCCCGGGGCTTGTTTACGTGTCGGTCATCAACACTCACAATTTTGGCCGATTCTGGTCCGTTTCGTGCACTATTACTCAGCGTTTTGGGGGTCCCAGAGTGATTTCCCCGATTGATGATCCCCGTGGTGCGTTTACGTGCCCTTCATCAACCCTCACAATTTTAGCCAATTTCGACCCGTTTCGTGGACTATTACTCACTGTTTTGGGGTCCCGAAGCGATTTCCATAGTTGTTGAATGCCAATGTGCCCTTATGTGTCAGTCAACAACACTCAAAGTTTTGGCTGATTCTGGCCNAATTTTGGCCGATTCTGGTCCGTTTCGTGCACTATTACTCAGCGTTTTGGGGGTCCCAGAGTGATTTCCCCGATTGATGATCCCCGTGGTGCGTTTACGTGCCCTTCATCAACCCTCACAATTTTAGCCAATTTCGACCCGTTTCGTGGACTATTACTCACTGTTTTGGGGTCCCGAAGCGATTTCCATAGTTGTTGAATGCCAATGTGCCCTTATGTGTCAGTCAACAACACTCAAAGTTTTGGCTGATTCTGGCCCATTTCATGGACTATTACTCACTGTTTTGGGCTCCCAGAGTAATTTGCACGATTAACGAACCCTGGGGTGCGTTTATGTGTCGGTCATTAACACTTGCAGTTTTGGCCGATTCTGGCCCGTTTCCTGGACTATTACTCACCGTTTTGGGGTACCGAAGCGATTTCCATAGTTGATGAACCCCAAGGTGCGCTGTTGTGTCGGTCATCAACACTCACAGTTTTGGCCGATTCTGGCCCATTTCATGGACTATTACTCACTGTTTTGGGGTCCCGGTGTGATTTCCATGATTAGCGAACCCAGGGTGAGTTTACGTGTCGGTCATCAACACTCGCGGTTTTTGTCGATTCCGACCCGTTTCGTGGACTATCACTCACCGTTTTGGGGTCCCAAAGCGATTTCCTTTGTTGTTGAACCCCAAGGTGCGCTTACGTGTCGGTCATCAACACTCAAAGTTTTGACCGATTCTCGCCCGTTTCGTTGACTACTACTCACTGTTTTGTGGTCCCGGAGTGATTTCCATGATTGACAAACATCGGGATGCGTTTATGTGCCGGTCATCAACACTCGCGGTTTTTATCGATTCTGACCCATTTCGTGGAATATTACTCACCGTTTCAGGGTACGAAAGCGATTTCCATGGTTGTTGAACCCCAAGGTGCGCTTTCATGTCGGTCGTCAACAATCGCAGTTTTGGCTGTTTCGGGCCCGTCTCTGGGACGATTACTCAGTTTTGGGGTCCCGGAGTTATTTCCATGATTGACAAACCCCGGGGCTTGTTTACGTGCCGGTCATCAACACTCACAATTTTAGCCAATTTCGACCCGTTTCGTGGACTATGACCCACCGATTTGCGGTCACGGAGAGAGTTTAGTTCTCGTTGAATGCCGTTTTGTTCTTATGTGTCAGTCAACAACACTCAAAGTTTTGGCTGAGTCTGGACCGTTTCATGGACTATTACTCACTGTTTTGGGCTCCCGGAGTGATTTCCACGATTAAAGAACCCTGGGGTGCGTTTACGTGTCGGTCGTCAACACTTGTAGTTTTGGCCGTTTCTGGCCCGTTTCTTGGACTATTACTCACTGTTTTGGGGTCCCGGAGTTATTTCCATGATTGACAAACCCCGGGGCTTGTTTACGTGCCGGTCATCAACACTCACAATTTTAGCCAATTTCGACCCGTTTCGTGGACTATGACCCACCGATTTGCGGTCACGGAGAGAGTTTAGTTCTCGTTGAATGCCGTTTTGTTCTTATGTGTCAGTCAACAACACTCAAAGTTTTGGCTGAGTCTGGACCGTTTCATGGACTATTACTCACTGTTTTGGGCTCCCGGAGTGATTTCCACGATTAAAGAACCCTGGGGTGCGTTTACGTGTCGGTCGTCAACACTTGTAGTTTTGGCCGTTTCTGGCCCGTTTCTTGGACTATTACTCACTGTTTTGGGGTCCCGGAGTTATTTCCATGATTGACAAACCCCGGGGCTTGTTTACGTGCCGGTCATCAACACTCACAATTTTAGCCAATTTCGACCCGTTTCGTGGACTATGACCCACCGATTTGCGGTCACGGAGAGAGTTTAGTTCTCGTTGAATGCCGTTTTGTTCTTATGTGTCAGTCAACAACACTCAAAGTTTTGGCTGAGTCTGGACCGTTTCATGGACTATTACTCACTGTTTTGGGCTCCCGGAGTGATTTCCACGATTAAAGAACCCTGGGGTGCGTTTACGTGTCGGTCGTCAACACTTGTAGTTTTGGCCGTTTCTGGCCCGTTTCTTGGACTATTACTCACTGTTTTGGGGTCCCGGAGTTATTTCCATGATTGACAAACCCCGGGGCTTGTTTACGTGCCGGTCATCAACACTCACAATTTTAGCCAATTTCGACCCGTTTCGTGGACTATGACCCACCGATTTGCGGTCACGGAGAGAGTTTAGTTCTCGTTGAATGCCGTTTTGTTCTTATGTGTCAGTCAACAACACTCAAAGTTTTGGCTGAGTCTGGACCGTTTCATGGACTATTACTCACTGTTTTGGGCTCCCGGAGTGATTTCCACGATTAAAGAACCCTGGGGTGCGTTTACGTGTCGGTCGTCAACACTTGTAGTTTTGGCCGTTTCTGGCCCGTTTCTTGGACTATTACTCACTGTTTTGGGGTCCCGGAGTTATTTCCATGATTGACAAACCCCGGGGTGCGTTTATGTGTCGGTCATCAACACTTGCAATTTTGGCCGATTCTGGCCCGTTTCCTGGACTATTACTTGCCGTTTTGGGGTCCCGAAGCGATTTCAATAGTTGTTGAATGCCAAGGTGTGTTGATGTGTCAGTCAACAACACTCAAAGTTTTGGCTGATTTTGGCCCGTTTCATGGACTATTACTCACTGTTTTGGGCTCCCAGAGTGATTTCGACGATTAACGAACCCTGGGGTGCGTTTACGTGTCGGTCATCAACACTTACAGTTTTGGCCGATTCTGGCCCCTTTCCTGGACTATTACTCACCGTTTTGGGGTACCAAAGCGATTTCCATAGTTGATGAACCCCAAGGTGCGCTGTTGTGTCGGTCATCAACACTCACAGTTTTGGCCGATTCTGGCCCATTTCATGGACTATTACTCACTGTTTTGGGGTCCCGGTGTGATTTCCATAATTAGCGAACCCAGGGTGAGTTTACGTGTCGGTCATCAACACTCGCGGTTTTTGTCGATTCTGACCCGTTTCGTGGACTATCACTCACCGTTTTGGGGTCCCAAAGCGATTTCCTTTGTTGTTGAACCCCAAGGTGCGCTTACGTGTCGGTCATCAACACTCAGAGTTTTGACCGATTCTCGCCCGTTTCATGGACTACTACTCGCTGTTTTGTGGTCCCGGAGTGATTTCCATGATTGACAAACATCGGGATGCGTTTATGTGCCGGTCATCAACACTTGCGGTTTTTGTCGATTCTGACCCGTTTCGTGGAATCTTACTCACCGTTTCAGGGTACCAAAGCGATTTCCATGGTTGTTGAACCCCAAGGTGCACTTTCATGTCGGTCGTCAACAATCGCAGTTTTGGCCGTTTCGGGCCCGTCTCTGGGACGATTACTCAGTTTTGGGGTCCCGGAGTTATTTCCATGATTGACAAACCCCGGGGCGCGTTTACGTGTCGGTCATCAACACTCACAATTTTGGCTGATTCTGGTCCGTTTCGTGCACTATTACTCAGCGTTTTGGGCGACCTAGAGTGATTTCCCCGATTGATGATCCCCGTGGTGCGTTTACGTGTCCGTCATCAACACTCACAATTTCAGCCAATTTCGACCCGTTTCGTGGACTATTACTCACCGTTTTGGGGTCCCGAAGCGATTTCCATTGTTGTTGAACCCCAAGGTGCGCTTACATGTCAGTCATCTACACTCACAGTTTTGGCCGATTCTTGCCCGTTTCATGGACTATTACTCATTGTTTTGTGGTCCCGGAGTGATTTCCACGATTGACAAACACCGGGATGCGTTTATGTGCCGGTCATCAACACTCGCGGTTTTTATCGATTCTGACCCATTTCGTGGACTATAACTCACCGTTTCAGGGTACCAAAGGGATTTCCATGGTTGTTGCACCTGAAGGTGCGCTTTCATGTCCGTCATCAACAATCGCAGTTTTGGCCGATTCTGGCCCGTCTCTGGGACTATTACTCAGTTTTGGGGTCCCGGAGTGATTTCCACGATTAACGACCCCTGGGGTGCGTTTACGTGTCGGTCATCAACACTCAGAGTTTTGACCGATTCTCGCCCGTTTCATGGACTACTACTCGCTGTTTTGTGGTCCCGGAGTGATTTCCACGATTAACGACCCCTGGGGTGCGTTTACGTGTCGGTCATCAACACTCAGAGTTTTGACCGATTCTCGCCCGTTTCATGGACTACTACTCGCTGTTTTGTGGTCCCGGAGTGATTTCCACGATTAACGACCCCTGGGGTGCGTTTACGTGTCGGTCATCAACACTCACAATTTTTCGCCAATTTCGACCCGTTTCGTGGACTATTACTCACCGTTTTGGGGTACCAAAGCGATTTCCATGGTTGTTGAACCCCAAGGTGCGCTTACATGTCAGTCATCTACACTCACAGTTTTGGCCGATTCTTGCCCGTTTCATGGACTATTACTCATTGTTTTGTGGTCCCGGAGTGATTTCCACGATTGACAAACACCGGGATGCGTTTATGTGCCGGTCATCAACACTCGCGGTTTTTATCGATTCTGACCCATTTCGTGGACTATAACTCACCGTTTCAGGGTACCAAAGGGATTTCCATGGTTGTTGCACCTGAAGGTGCGCTTTCATGTCCGTCATCAACAATCGCAGTTTTGGCCGATTCTGGCCCGTCTCTGGGACTATTACTCAGTTTTGGGGTCCCGGAGTGATTTCCATGATTGACAAACCCCGGGGCGCGTTTACGTGTCGGTCATCAACACTCAATTTTGGCTGATTCTGGTCTGTTTCGTGCACTATTACTCAACGTTTTGGGGGACCCAGAGCGATTTCCCCGATTGATGATCCCCGTGGTGCGTTTACGTGTCTGTCATCAACACTCACAATTTTTCGCCAATTTCGACCCGTTTCGTGGACTATTACTCACCGTTTTGGGGTCCCAAAGCGAGTTCCATAGTTGTTGAATGCCAAGGTGTGCTTATGTGTCAGTCAACAACACTCAAACTTTTGGCTGAGTCTGGCGCGTTTCATGGACTATTACTCACTGTTTTGGGCTCCCGGAGTGATTTCCACGATTAACGAACCCTGGGGTGCGTTTACGTGTCGGTCATCAACACTTGCAGTTTTGGCCGATCCTGTCCCGTTTCCCGGGCTATTACTCACCGTTTTGGGGTACCGAAGCGATTTCCATAGTTAATGAACCCCAAGGTGCGCTATTGTGTCGGTCATCAACACTCACAGTTTTGGCGGTTTCTGGCCCATTTCATGGACTACTACTCACTGTTTTGGGGTCCCGGTGTGATTTCCATGATTAGCGAACCCAGGGTGCGCTTACGTGTCGGTCATCAACACTCGCGGTTTTTGTCGATTCTGACCCGTTTCGTGGACTATCACTCACCGTTTTGGGGTCCCAAAGCGATTTCCATTGTTGTTGAACCCCAAGGTGCGCTTACGTGTCGTTCATCAACACTCAGAGTTTTGACCGATTCTCGCCAGTTTTGTGGACTACTACTCACTGTTTTGTGGTCCCGGAGTGATTTCCATGATTGACAAACATCGGGATGCGTTTATGTGCCGGTCATCAACACTCGCGGTTTTTGTCGACTCTGACCCGTTTCGTGGAATATTACTCACCGTTTCAGGGTACCAAAGCGATTTCCATGGTTGTTGAACCCCAAGGTGCACTTTCTTGTCGGTCATCAACAATCGTAGTTTTAGCCGATTCTGGCCCGTCTCTGGGACGATTACTCAGTTTTGGGGTCCCGAAGTGATTTCCATAATTGACAAACCCCGGGGCGCGTTTACGTGTCGGTCATCAACACTCACAATTTTGGGCGATTTTGGTCCGTTTCGTGCACTATTACTCAGCGTTTTGGGGGTCCCAGAGTGATTTCCCCGATTGATGATCCCCATGGTGCGTTTACGTGTCCGTCATCAACACTCACAATTTTAGCCAATTTCGACCCGTTTCGTGGACTATTACTCATCGTTTTGGGGTCCCGAAGCGATTTCCATAGTTGTTGAATGCCAATGTGCGCTTATGTGTCAGTCAACAACACTCAAAGTTTTGGCTGATTCTGGCCCGTTTCATGGACTATTACTCACTGTTTTGGGCTCCCAGAGTAATTTGCACGATTAACGAACCCTGGGGTGCGTTTATGTGTCGGTCATCAACACTTGCAATTTTGGCCGATTCTGGCCCGTTTCCTGGACTAATACTCGCCGTTTTGGGGTCCCGAAGCGATTTCAATAGTTGTTGAATGCCAAGGTGTGTTGATGTGTCAGTCAACAACACTCAAAGTTTTGGCTGATTTTGGCCCGTTTCATGGACTGTTACTCACTGTTTTGGACTCCCAGAGTGATTTCGACGATTAACGAACCCTGGGGTGCGTTTACGTGTCGGTCATCAACACTTGCAGTTTTGGCCGATTCTGGCCCGTTTCCTGGACTATTACTCACCGTTTTGGGGTACCAAAGCGATTTCCATAGTTGATGAACCCCAAGGTGCGCTGTTGTGTCGGTCATCAACACTCACAGTTTTGGCCGATTCTGTCCCATTTCATGGACTATTACTCACTGTTTTGGGGTCTCGGTGTGATTTCCATGATTAGCGAACCCAGGGTGCGTTTACGTGTCGGTCATCAACACTCGCGGTTTTTGTCGATTCCGACCCGTTTCGTGGACTATCACTCACCGTTTTGGGGTCCCAAAGCGATTTCCATTGTTGTTGAACCCCAAGGTGCGCTTACGTGTCGGTCATCAACAATCAAAGTTTTGACCGATTCTCGCCCGTTTCATGGACTACTACTCACTGTTTTGTGGTCCCGGAGTGATTTCCATGATTGACAAACATCGGGATGCGTTTATGTGCCGGTTATCAACACTCGCGGTTTTTGTCGATTCTGGCCCGTTTCGTGGAATATTACTCACCTTTTCAGGGTACCAAAGCGATTTCCATGGTTGTTGAACCCCAAGGTGCGCTTTCATGTCGGTCATGAACAATCGTTGTTTTGGCCGATTCTGGCCCGTGTCTGGAACTATTACTCAGTTTTGGGGTCCCGGAGTGATTTCCATGATTGACAAACCCCGGGGCGCGTTTACGTGTCGGTCATCAACACTCACAATTTTGGCCGATTCTGGTCCGTTTCGTGCACTATTACTCAGCGTTTTAGGGGTCCCAGAGTGATTTCCCCGATTGATGATCCCCGTGGTGCGTTTACGTGTCCGTCATCAACACTCACAATTTTAGGAAATTTCGACCCGTTTCGTGGACTATTACTCACCGTTTTGGGGTCCCGAAGCGATTTCCATAGTTGTTGAATGCCAATGTGCGCTTAGTGTCGGTCATCAACAGACACAGTTTTGGCCGATTCTGGCCCGTTTCGTGGAATACTACTTACTGTTTTGTGTTCCTGGAGTGATTTCCACGATTGACAAACACCGGGATGCGTTTATGTGCCGGTCATCAATACTCGCCGTTTTTGTCGATTCTGACCCGTTTCGTGGACTATTACTCCCTGTTTCAGGGTCTCAAAGCGATTTCCATGGTTGTTGAACCCCAAGGTGCGCTTGACGGAGTCCTGGATAAGGGGGTGTCTGGACAGCCGGACTATGTACTTTGGCCGGACTGTTGGACTATGAAGATACAAGATAGAAAACTTCGTCCCGTGTCCGGATGGGACTCTCCTTGGCGTGGAAGGCAAGCTTGGTGATTCAGATGTAGATCTCCATCTCTGTAAACCGACCTTGTGTAACCCTAGCTCCCTCCGGTGTCTATATAAACCGGAGGGTTTGGTCCGTTGGACATATCAACAATCATACCATAGGCTAGCTTCTAGGGTTTAGCCTCCCTGATCTCGTGGTAGATCAACTCTTGTAATACTCATATCATCAAGATCAATCAAGCAGGAAGTAGGGTATTACCTCTATCGAGAGGGCCCGAACCTGGGTAAAAATCGTGTCCCCAGCCTCCTGTTACCATTAGCCTTAGACGCACAGTTCGGGACCCCCTACCCGAGATCCGCCGGTTTTGACACCGACATTGGTGCTTTCATTGAGAGTTCCTCTATGTCGTCACGATAAGGTTTGATGGCTCGTCTCGTTGTCAAAGACAACATCACTTCCGGGGGAGCCCTGGCTTTAGGCCAAACTCTCCGGTTGGGCGGCTCCGTTATGACCGCCCAATCGGCTGTTGCGCCGACGATGACTTCTTAGGTCATTAAATATAGCCTCCACATTGATTCGGAGTTTGCCGAACAGATGGACCAAATGGAGCTCTTCTCCCTCAATGAGCTCTTGGATCGCATCGCCGCCCTGGGTGTCGCTATGGACTATGACCGGATCAGGCTTAAACCTGATCAAAGGGAGATTAACTCTCCACTGGTCACCCATGAGATAGCGGTAGTGGAAGAGCATCATCCTAATTCTCCCTCCACTTTGAGGACGAATTATGTCCGGATTTCTGAGCTCTCTGAGCCGGACACCCGCTCGCGGGAGGACATGACCCCAGTCCCGGACTCAGGATCGGGGGGCGCGCCGAAGAAATCAGGTAACGCCCCAGAACCCGAGCCGTTAAGCTCGGAAACTTCTTTGCCCATGGGTCCCAGATCGGGTCGGGATTTGGATTCAAATCCGCCCACCCACCCAGATTTATCCAATCTTTCCCATATCAGACAAGAGCCCCAAGAAACGGTACATCATTACTGGGTCAGATTCCTCCTTGTGGTAAACAGGGTCAAGGACTGTCGCGAGGCAGCACAATCTCCCTCTTTTGCAAAAACTGCATGGACAAAGGGATTCTCAATGCTATAAGTCGCCGTGACATAGTATACTTCGCTGACTTAGCAACCATAGTGCAAAAATACTGCGCGATGGAAAGTGCCTGGAAAACCCAAACAAGTTTCTGGGGCAATCCGGCTCTAGCCAAACCCTCTGTCCGAACTAAAAGGGTAAACTCTCGTAAGTCACCCGATTCAACTACCAAAAAAATAAAGCCCGCCGCAAGGCGCGGAACCGTATTGGAAGAATGGCTAAACGGGCCGTGCAAAATTCACCGCATACCGGATACTGCGCCAACGCACAGCCTTAGAGCATGTTGGATACTCCGACAGGTAGTAAAGAGCGGCGAGGATCTCCTCATAAAACATACAGCAGAGCAACATCCCGCTGGAGACAACAATACGGTATTTACAGTCTTCGAGACTTCCGCCTCAAATAATAGGCGCAAGCGAGCTCAGCGCAGCCTCGCAGAAGTTTGCCACGTGGCAACAATAAGCCCATGGAACGAAGCGGCTATAACCTACAATGCCAGCGACGAACCTCAATTCCGGACAGTCCGAGCACCGGCCGCTTCGGTCCTTAGCACAATCATAGATGGTTTCAGGATCACTAAAGTGCTCATGGACGCGGAAGCGGACTTAACCTCATCTATGAGGAAACCCTTAACAAGCCGCATCGAACAAGCAGCACGACCTTCAGGAGAATCATCCCTAGTTGAGAGGCACAATGCGCGGGAAAAATCACACTAGACGTGGTATTCGGCACACCGGAGAATTATAGGTCCGAAGAAATTACATTCCAAGTGGCCCGGTTCAGCAGCGGATACCACGCCCTCTTGGGGCGGGACGCATTCGCGAGTTTTCAAGCTATACCCCATTACGGGTACAAGAAGCTCAAAATGCCCGGGCCCAATGGAATCATCACTCTGGCTAGCGATCCGGACGTCGCACTCTGCGCTGAAAATAAAACTGCCGCCCTTGCCCTGGAGGCATTATCAGAAGCCCTCGCGGCTGAAGAGTTGACAACACTTCAGGCAACAGTGGACAGAGACGACATGATACTCGACAAGTGACCTAAATCGACCTCCTTCAAGCCAGCGGACGAGATAGTCAAATTCCAGGTCCACCTAACGGACCCTTCGAAGACAGCTTCCATAGGGACACAGCTGAACCCCACAATAGACGCCGCACTGCAAGACTTCCTGCGTGAAAATTGGGATATCTTCGCCTGGCATCCTTCAGACATGCCGGGCATCCCATGAAGGATGGCCGAACACAGTCTCAATATACTGAAAGGATACAAGAAAGTCAAGCAGACTCTTAGACGCTTCTCAGAGCCTAAGCGGCAAGCCATGGGAGAAGAGCTAGCCAAGCTACTCGAGGCCGGATTCATCAAAGACATCATACATCCGGATTGGCTAGCAAACTTGGTAATGGTACCAAAAAAGGACAAATCCTAGCGCTTATGTGTCGATTTCAAAGACATCAATAAAGCTTTCCCTAAGGATCCCTTCCCCCTCCCCCGCATTGATCAGATAATCGACGCCACCGCAGGACACGACTGATTGTGTTTCCTCGACGCATACTCTGAATACCATCAAATAAAGATGGTGGAGTCCGACCAGGCCGGAACGGCCTTCATCACACCGTACAGACCCTTCTGTTTCAACACAATGCCCTTCGGGCTCAAAAACGCCGGCGCAACCTACCAACGCATGATTCAAACATGCCTGGAAAAACAAATCGGCAAGNAAGACAGCTTCCATAGGGACACAGCTGAACCCCACAATAGACGCCGCACTGCAAGACTTCCTGCGTGAAAATTGGGATATCTTCGCCTGGCATCCTTCAGACATGCCGGGCATCCCATGAAGGATGGCCGAACACAGTCTCAATATACTGAAAGGATACAAGAAAGTCAAGCAGACTCTTAGACGCTTCTCAGAGCCTAAGCGGCAAGCCATGGGAGAAGAGCTAGCCAAGCTACTCGAGGCCGGATTCATCAAAGACATCATACATCCGGATTGGCTAGCAAACTTGGTAATGGTACCAAAAAAGGACAAATCCTAGCGCTTATGTGTCGATTTCAAAGACATCAATAAAGCTTTCCCTAAGGATCCCTTCCCCCTCCCCCGCATTGATCAGATAATCGACGCCACCGCAGGACACGACTGATTGTGTTTCCTCGACGCATACTCTGAATACCATCAAATAAAGATGGTGGAGTCCGACCAGGCCGGAACGGCCTTCATCACACCGTACAGACCCTTCTGTTTCAACACAATGCCCTTCGGGCTCAAAAACGCCGGCGCAACCTACCAACGCATGATTCAAACATGCCTGGAAAAACAAATCGGCAAGACAGTAGAGGCCTACGTGGACGACGTGGTCATCAAAACAAGACACGTCAAAACTTTAAAAGATGACTTGAGGCTCACGTTCGATAATCTCCGAACGTACGACATCAAGCTCAACCCAGAGAAGTGTGTCTTTGGAGTACCCTCCGGAAAATTGCACAGCTTCATCGTTTCCAATAGAGGAATTGAAGCCAATCCGGCAAAAATCCGAGCTCTTTCACAGTTGGCTATCCCAACAGACCTCAAGAAAATCCAGAAACTAACTGGATGCGTGGCTGCCTTAAGCCGCTTTATCTCCCGCTTAGGAGAGAAGGCACTACCCCTGTATCGCCTTCTTTGACGCACCGAACACTTCGAGTGGACGGACGCGGCCATGGCTGGACTGGAAGAAATAAAGGCACTCTTGGCCACAAACCCAGTCCTGACCGCGCCAAATATTGGCGAACCCATGCTATTATACATAGCCGCAACAAACCAAGTTGTGAGCGCAGTGCTCGTCATCGAACGAGAGGCAGACGGACACAAGTTCCCGCTCCAAAAGCCGGTATATAACGTGTCCACCGTCCTCACTCCATGCAAATCTAGGTACCCACACTATCAAAAGATAGCGTACGCGGTCTTCATGGCATCCCGGAAGCTACAACACTACTTACAAGAGTGTTCGATCACAGTGGCCTCCGAAGTACCACTAAATGACATAATAAATAACCGCGACGCAACAGGCTGAATTGCTAAATGGGCTATTGAGCTCCTTCCGTTCGACATAACATACAAACCACGGCGGGCCATTAAGTCGCAAGTACTGGCTGACTTCTTCGCCGAATGGACAGAAGCCGAACTCCATAAAGAGTACGACGCGTACTCAAATTGGATCATGCATTTAGACAGCTCCAAAATGCTGGCCGGATTGGGAGCGGGTATCGTCTTAACATCCCTCACCGGAGACACGGTGCA
This sequence comes from Aegilops sharonensis, assembly GCA_904067115.1. Taxonomy (NCBI): domain Eukaryota; kingdom Viridiplantae; phylum Streptophyta; class Magnoliopsida; order Poales; family Poaceae; genus Aegilops; species Aegilops sharonensis. Next base: position 6,058,941 of record LR880967.1, read on the forward strand.
GTACGTCCTCCAAATATTATACGCAGACTCCAACAATGCAGCCGAATACGAGGCTCTGTTGCATGGTCTTCGGATGGCAGTCTCCATGGGCATCCAACGCCTCGAAGTGCGCGGGGACTCGAACCTCGCAATATCTCAAGTAAATGGAGACTTTGACGCCAAGGACCCAAAAATGGCGGCTTACCACAATGTCGTCCTCAAAATGTCAGCTCGGTTCGAGGGGCTCGAATTCCACCATGTGGTCAGAAAAAATAACTAAGCGGGTGATATCCTCGCCCGTATCGGCGCTAAATGCGACCTCGTCCCACCTAATATCTTCCTCAAAAGGCTGTTCAAGCCGTCCGTGGTATGGGAAGGGGAGTCCGGCACTATGCATCCGGCTCCGAACACAACCCCAGATTCCGAACATTCCGACGTAATCGGAGGCTCCTCCACCGAAATAACATCTTCGGCCCACGAGATAATGGTTGTCATCGCCCCGTGGACCGAGCCCTTTGAGGGAGTCCCGGATTAGGGGGTGTCCGGATAGCCGAACTATCACCGTTGGCCGGACTCCTGGACTATGAAGATACAAGATTGAAGACTTCGTCCCGTGTCCGGATGGGACTTTACTTGGCGTGGAAGGCAAGCTTGGCGATACGGATATGTAGATCTCCTACCATTGTAACCGACTCGGTGTAACCCTAACCCTATCCGGTGTCGATATAAACCGGAGGGTTTTAGTCCGTAGGAGGAACAACAATCATACCATAGGCTAGCTTCTAAGGTTTAGCCTCCTTGATCTCGTGGTAGATCTACTCTTGTACTACCCATATCATCAATATTAATCAAGCATGAGTAGGGTTTTACCTCCATCGAGAGGGCCTGAACCTGGGTAAAAACATCGTGTCCCTTGTCTCCTGTTACCATCCGCCTAGACACACAGTTCGGGACCCCCTACCCGAGATCCTCCGGTTTTGACACCGACACCCTTCTTGGCCTACCTTAATAGGCAAGAGCTCCCCGAGGACCAAAATGAGGCGCGTTGTATTGTGCGATGCTCTAAAGCCTACAAAGTCCATGAAGGAGAACTCTACAAGAAGAGCGCCAACGGAGTGCTCCAACGATGCATCTACGAAGAGGAAGGGCGGCAGCTCTTAGCCGAAATCCATTCCAGACTAGGCGGGCACCACGCGGCAGCCCGAGCTCTCGTCAGCAAGGCCTTTCGAACAGGATTCTACTGGCCGACAGCCCGGGCGGACGCACAGGACCTTGTCCAACATTGCGTTGGTTGTCAACTATTTGCCAATCAGAGCCATATGCCCCCTACCGCTCTCCAAACGATCCCCATAACTTGGCCCTTCGCGGTCTGGGGGCTGGATATGGTGGGACCCCTTAAAGGGGGAAGCCATAAGAAAAAAATATTTATTGGTCATGGTGGACAAGTTCACCAAATGGATAGAAGCCAAACCAGTTAAAACGGCTGAATCCGGACCAGTGATAGACTTCATATCGGAGGTTGTACACCGTTACGGTGTCCCCCACAGTATCATTACTGACAAAGGCTCGAATTTTACAACCGAGTAGGTGAAAGCCTGGTGTGGCAAAATGGGCATTAAGCTTGACTACGCCTCTGTCTATCACCCCCAAACAAACGGTCAGGTCGAACGTGCAAATGGTCTTATTATGAGCGGCATCAAACCCAGACTAGTGTGATCCTTGAAGGAATCAGACACGCATTGGGTCGAGGAACTCAACTCCGTACTCTGGGGGCTGCGGACCACGCTGAATCGCACCACCGGATACACACCATTTTTCATGGTGTACGGCGCAGAAGCAGTGCTGCCCTGCGATATAATTCATGACTCACCTCGCATGCGCATGTATGAAGAGAAGGAAGCCGATCTAGACCGGCAGGAGAACTTAGATGCTTTGGAGGAGGAGCGTGATGTCGCTAAAGCCCGTTCCGCATTCTATCAGCAACAGGCTCGAAGGTATCAAAGCAGAGAAATACGGGCCAAAACTTATAACATTGCCGAACTCGTTCTACGCTTACCTGAGAAGAAGAAGGACAAGCTCAAACCCAAGTGGGAGGGTCCCTTCATCATTGATAAAGTTCTCACCGAAGGAGCGTACCGTCTGCGCAGTGCATCTGACAAAAGACTCGAGCCGAACCCATGGAACGCGGCCAGACTCTGGAGATTCTACACCTAGCGCCAAACCCAGTGTTCGTCTCCTTCACTCCGCCTCTTCAATTATGTTCTCTTTCCTCCTTTCTTGCCCTTTTTTTCCTTTTTTTATATACAGCCTTAAAATTGTACGGATGCCATGAGCACTCCGGACGCATTATGCGTGCACACTATACCTGGGGGCTTCCTATTCAGAAGCTAAATATAACTACTTCAATGGCCTCTTGCCAGCCACATATGTATTCTTTCTTTCCATATGTGCCTTTTCTTCACCATTATATGCATCGATATCACTTAAGTTTTGGCCATGCTGGGTTACTTGGCTCTTGTATTTATGCCCTACGTTCACGTCAATTCGACTAGGGCATAAGGGGAGCACCTCTGCGATTGTTACTGCCGGTTGAGCCGGATGTGTACCTCAGACTGGGTAAAGCCGAAAGCTAGCGTTTTAAGGGAATATTCGGTCGGTGAACAAAAGATGTCCTCGTTCCTAACAACGAAAATACCCAGATGTTTTGTTTCCTGCGCTTCTGTTCGCAGTTCGGACATGCACATCAATGCATGCGTACCCAGAGAAAGGAACCCCTAACGGAACTATTCTCTCTGGAAGATGTTTCTTACTACCCATGTAATATAACATAACTAGTTGGGTTCTTGTCTGTTCAAGCACGTATGACCCCTACGCCTGGTTTCCACGCATACCCCGGTTTTTCATAACTGTGTGGGTATTCGGATACACCCCGGACTGTCAGATCCGGGGGCTGAAGCGAAAAGGTCCGCCATGACAAATGATTTTCAATCCGGCTAGGGAGTACATGAGCCCATTCAAATTACATAATCATACAGACTGGCTGTACTCTTCCTCTATACCATCCAACAGGCTGTCTAGCTTACACTCCTGCTGGGAATACTTTGCAGCTAATGCTACTTGATCATATACTAAACTAACGGGTATCTCTTGTCCATCTAGCCCAGCCGGTCCGACTTCGGCCATATGGTTAGGGTCAGCCTTGGCGTATCGCGTCTTCACCATGGCCCAAGCTTCTCTCGCACCTTGCCGGCAAGCTGATATCTTCCATAATCAAAAGCGCCGCCATGCTCCTTTGAGCATCTCTGCAAGTTCGCTCATGCCTCCTGGCAGGGAAGTGGACAGCCACAAAGCCTGGGCAATACCCTGCATCACCTGCCGAGCTCGCTTGTGCAGTTGTGAAAGATCCTGCAGCATATCGCCTGCGGACCCGGGCATCTCCCCTTCAGGGCGTCCCGTCAACATACATGAAGACATAACTCTGTTAATACACCTCCTCGCCGAACTATACCACCGTTCGTTCAAGAACTTACAATAAATGCCGCGTCGAAGCCTCTGGTTCTCCTTCATGGAGTCTGCGAGCTGAGCCTGAACATCTTTCAATTCGATGCTCAGTTGGAGATTAGCATCTTGCAGCTTATTCTTCTCCTGAATAGCCTGCGTCAGCACGCGTTCGCCCGCCTTCAGCTGACTCCGCAGATGCAGCTCACTATTTCCCACAGTCTCCGGATTTCCTCCGGGATTGTCTGCCGAATCTTTCGTCAGACTTATAAACCATGTCGAACAGACAAACTGGTAGAAGGAAATTATTACCAGAAGAGGCCTTCCTGGACTCCTCTTGTTCGGCTACATTGGCCTTCATTTGGGCCTTACACTCCTCCACCTCCTGAGGCAATTGGGCATTCCTCTCTACAAGAACCTACGCATTTAATGATCCTTAAATCAGTTGTGCCAGCTGTTTCAAGTCTCAGGGGCTACTACTGTACATACTTATTGATTTATCTTACCCGTATGTCCTTCACATATTGGTCCGTTGCTCTGGCAAGTCCATCTTGAGCAGCGCGGATATAAGCGTGTCCGGAATTGAAGGCATTGAACGCCTCTTCGGAAAAAATACCACCGCGGAGCACGGCCCGTTGGTGTCAGTGATTCATGGCGCTCTCCACTTCTGAATTTGTGGCGGAAAGCATATTTGTATCCTCCACAGGCGGACAGTCTGGCACTGTCCCCACGTCCGCCTCCGCCCGTGAATCTGGTCCAGGAATCCGGTTGCTGGAGGCGTGGCCGGTAGGGTCTCTGGACATAGTCCGGCGTTTCCTGTCCGGACGTAATTAAGGCCGTCACGACTCGACAAAAAGACCAAATAACCCACGGGGCAAGTTTGGTGAATACCTCTGCACCTGCGTATCGCTCCTAACTGATGGGGAACGTAGCAGAAATTCAAAATTTTCTACACATCACCAAGATCAATCTATGGAGATTCTAGCAACGAGAGAGAGAGATAGGGGGGGGGGAGTGCATCTTCATACCCTTGAAGATCACTAAGCGGAAGCATTACAAGAACGCGGTTGATGGAGTCGTACTCGTGGCGATTCAAATCGCGGAAGATCCGATCTAGCACCGAACGGACGGCGCCTCCGCGTTCAACACACGTACAGCCCAGGGACGTCTCCTCCTTCTTGATCCAACAAGGGGAGAGGAGAAGTTGAGGGAGAACTCCGACAGCACGACGGCGTGGTGGTGGTGGAGCTCGTGGTTCTCCAGCAGGGCTTCGCCAAGCACTATGGAGGAGGAGGAGGTGTTGGAGGAGGGAGAGGGCTGCGCCAAGGGAAGGGTGCGGCTGCCCTCTCTCTCCCTCACTATATATAGGGGGAAGGGAGGAGGGGTAGGCGCCTTAGGGTTCCCTAGGGGAGGGGCGGCGGCCACAAGGGAAACCCTAGATGGGTTTGGCCGCCCCCACCCCCTAGGAAACTTGCCCCCCAAGCCGGGAGGGGCGGCTACCCTAGGGGTGGCGCCCCCACCTCTCCTGGTTACGTGAGATGGGGTGGGAGGGGCGCTCAGCCCCTTAGTGGGCTGATTTGCCCCCTCCCCTTGGCCCATAAGGCCCCCCAACGCTTGTCGGGGCCTCCGAAACCCCTTTCGGACACACTGGTCATCACCTGGTACCCCCGGAACAATTCCGGACTCCAATACCCTTCGTCCAATATACCTATCTTCACCCCCGGATCATTCCGGAGCTCCTCGTCATGTCCGGGATCTCATCCGGGACTCCGAACAACCTTCGGTAACCACATACTGTTTCCCATAACAACTCTAGCGTCACCGAACCTTAAGTGTGTAGACCCTACGGGTTCGGGAATCATGGAGACATGACCGAGACATCTCTCCGGCCAATAACCAACAGCGGGATCTGGATACCCATGTCGGCTCCCACATGTTACACGATGATCTCATCGGACGAACCATGATGTCGGGGATTCAAGCAATCCCGTATACAATTCCCTTTGTCAATCGGTACGTTACTTGCCCGAGATTCGATCGTCGGTATCCCAATACCTCGTTCAATCTCGTTACCGGCAAGTCACTTTACTCGTTCCGTAATGCATGATCCCGTGACTAACTACTTAGTCACATTGAGCTCATTATGATGATGCAATACCGAGTGGGCCCAGAGATACCTCTCCATCATACGGAGTGACAAATCCCAGTCTCGATTCGTGCCAACCCAACAGACACTTTCGGAGATACCTGTAGTGCAACTTTATAGCCACCCAGTTACGTTGTGACGTTTGGTACACCCAAAGCATTCCTACGATATCCGGGAGTTGCACAATCTCATGGTCTAAGGAAATGATACTTGACATTAGAAAAGCTTTAGCAAACAAACTACACGATCTTGTGCTATGCTTAGGATTGGGTCTTGTCCATCACATCATTCTCCTAATGATGTGATCCCGTTATCAATGACATCCAATGTCCATGGTCAGGAAACCATAACCATCTGTTGATCAACGAGCTAGTCAACTAGAGGCTCACTAGGGACATGTTGTGGTCTATGTATTCACACATGTATTACGGTTTCCAGTTAATACAATTATAGCATGAACAATAGACAATTATCATGAACAAGGAAATATAATAATAACCATTTTATTATTGCCTCTAGGGCATATTTCCAACACTAACCGCCTTCCATTTAAGCCGACCTTGCCTAGGCGCCTCTTGCCGGGAAGCCCCCGCGGGTTCCACACGACATCCTGACTGCCGTTACTATAAAAGTACGGCGTGTGAGCTTAAGGTACGGCAAAACGAAGGAATTCTTCCGGAAGGTTGGAACCCCGACATTACTCACTTCGACATCGGAAGCAGTCCGGGATAATCCGCGATGATGGCCACTAAAGAGCCGCCACTGCTCGGCTGATAGAAGGTCCTGTCGACGAATTCCACGGATATGTCCGGATCTTCTTCAAGTCCGGGGTCGAGAGCCCGGCCGGGATCCTCTGGCTGCGGAGAGGGGCTGTTGAACTCTTTCACAGCCTTCCTTAGTTCATGTTTTGAAACGGAAAGGTATATATTGTGACAAAGGAGGTGAGAACGAATAGAGTCAAGTAAGAGATGACAGCTTACCCAGCTTCGGGGGTTATACATGGAAAATCCATCCCGCGGTTTGACGCGGAGGAACTCCTCTTCTTCTCCTTTGTACAATTCGGACAGTATCCTCGCCAAGGATGTGGCGGAGTAGTATCGGAGGGTATGAACCATATAGAAGTTGTAATACAGTAGATATTTCACCAATATGAATTTAAAATGAGTTCACAACAGTACCTAAGTGGTGGATTTATTTTCTTATACTAATAGAGCTTACGAGTTTTCTGTTATATTTTGTGTTGTGAAGTTTTCAAGTTTTGGGTAAAAGATTCGATGGACTATGGAATAAGGAGTGGCAAGAGCCTAATCTTGGGGATGCCCAAGGCACCCCAAGGTAATACACAAGGACAACCAAGAGCCTAATCTTGGGGATGCCCCGGAAGGCATCCCGTCTTTCGTCTTTGTTCATCGGTAACTTTACTTGGAGCTATATTTTTATTCACCACATGATATGTGTTATGCTTGGAGCTTCATTTTATTTTGTTAGTATTTGCTTTATTTTATTTAGAATAATGTTTTTCATCTATATTTTCACTAAAAATGTCAAGGATAGCCTTTACCATGCTTCTTTTGCAAGTATACATGTTGATGTTTCATAACAGAAAGTTTACCGCTGTTGAAAACATTTCCTAGAAAAGTCAGAGAATGATAAAATATTGAAACTTTTTGCATATTCAGATCTGATAAAGTTTATACAGTGCAGTATTTTTCTCATAATTTTTGGAGTTAGGGACGTATGATGAATCTTGCATTCTTTACAGACTATACTGTTTTCGCGGATTGCTGTTATGTTTGCATTGTTTGCATATGTTTGCTTGTTTAATGATTCTATTTGAGGATAGGAGTATTAAATATGCAGAGACATTTAGTATGCAATGTTGAATAATAATTTAGTGATTTGTTACAGTAGAACATGATAAGGTTATTGCATTGTTTTATACTAACTTATCTCACGAGTTCTTGTCGAGTTTGGTGTGAATGAAGCTTTCGAGATTTAGGAAACCAAGATATAAAAGGAATTAAGGAGACACAAAAGCACAAGCTTGGGGATGCCCAAGGCACCCCAAGATAATATTTCAAGATGTCTCAAGCATCTTAGCTTGGGGATGCCCCGGTAGGCATCCCACCTTTCTTCTTCAACAATTATCGGTTAGTATCGGTTGAACCTAAGTTTTTGCTTCTTCACATGAGTTGTGCTATCCTTGCAATGTCATTTTGTTTTATTTTGCTTGCTGTTTGAATAAAATACCAAGATCTAAAATACTTAAATGAGAGAGATTCCTCACATAGCTACATAATTATTTAACTACTCATTGATCTTCACTTATATCTTTTTAGAGTAGTTTGTCATTTACTCGTGTGCTTCACTTATATCCTATGAGTAAATGGTTGAATGAGTTGAATGTCATAAATCTGAATTTATATATGTTTCATATGCTTATCCCATGGGGAGGAATGACTTCACATATAAGAAGTAGAGGTTGTAAATTTATTGGAGGTTAGCAAACATTGTATTGGTCATTTGAACAATTCATGAAAGAATATTGAAGGAAGAGAGATTTCACATATAAATATACTATCATGGACATATTTTGTAATTGTGAGCACTCATTAAAATATGACATGCTAAAAAGTTGATGCTGGATAAGGAAGACAACATAATGAGTTATGTTTTCCTATATCTGAAAAGTTATATTGTCTTGGAATCATCCAACATGTTGAGCTTGCCTTTCCCTCTCATGCTAGCCAAATTCTTTGCACCAAGTAGAAATACTACTTGTGCTTCCAAATATCCCTTAAACTAGTTTAGCCATGAGAGCCCACCATACCTACCTATGGATTGAGTAAGATCCTTCAAGTAAGTTGTCATCGGTGCATCCCATAAAAATTTCTCTCTAAATATGTATGATCTATTAGTGCGAAGAAAATAAGATTTATACGAACTTGTGATAGGGAAGAAATAAAAGCGACGGACTGCATAATAAAGGTCTTTATCACAAGAGGCAATATAAAGTGATGTTCTTTGGCATTAACATTTTGTGCATCCAACCATAAAAGCACATGACAACCTCTGCTTTCCTCTGCGAAGGGCCTATCTTTTACTATTATCTTCTACCCTTGTATGAGAGTCCTGGTGATCATCACCTTTCCTTTTTATACTTTTTCCTTTGGCAAGCACTTTGTGTTGGGGTGATCCGGATATATATATCCACTTGGATGTAGGCGTTCATAAATTATTATTGTTGACATTATCCTTGAGGTAAAAGGTTGGGAGGCGAAACTATAAGCCCCTATCTTTCTCTTTGTTCGATTAAAACTTTGAAACCATAAATATCACGTGAGTGTTACAAATTGTGAAAGATTATATGATTGTTGAGTATGTGGAGTTTGCAAAATCAAAGCTCTGACATAGACCCTTCCTGAAAATAAGATGAATTGCAATTGTTTGATGACTGAGAATGAATTTTGTTAGTTTTCAAGAAAGTTTATGGTCTATGCTTTAACATGTGAATAGCTTGTTACTTGATCATGAAAAGTTTTATGAGATGAGATACTATTATGATATATAATGATGCTAGAAAAGGTGACTGAAATTATCATTGATCAAACTTGTGCACCTGCTAGCATTCACACTTCATAAATTATTTCTTTTATCATTTACCTACTCGAGGACGAGCAGGAATTAAGCTTGGGGATGCTGATACGTCTCCAACGTATCTATAATTTATGAAGTATTCATGCTATTATATTACCTGTTTTGCATATTTAATGGGATTTATTATACATTTTATATTATTTTTGGGACTAACCTATTAACCAAAGGCCCAGTCCAAGTTGCTGTTTTTTTGCATATTTCAGTGTTTCGAAGAAAAGGAATATCAAACGGAATCCAGACGGAATGAAAACTTCGGGAGAGTTATTTTTGGAATGGAAGCAATCCAGGAGACTTGGAGTAGACGTCAGGGAAGCAACGAGGAAGCCACGAGGCAGGGAGGCACGCCCCCCACCCTCGTGGGCCCCTCGTGGCTCCCCTGACCGACTTCCTTCGCCTAAATATATCCATATACCCTGGAAACATCGAGGAGCACAATAGATCGGGAGTTCCGCCGCCGCAAGCCTCTGTAGCCACCAAAAACCAATCAGGACCCTATTCCGGAACCCTGCCGGAGGCGGGGATCCCTCACCGGTGGCCATCTTCATCATCCCAGCGATCTCCATGGAGAGGAGGGATTAGTTCACCCTCGGGGCTATATGTACCAATAGCTATGTGTTTGATCTCTCTCTCTCTCTTGTGTTCTTGATTTGGCACGGTCTTGATGTATCGCTAGCTTTGCTATTATAGTAGGATCTTATGATGTTTCTCCCCCACTACTCTCTTGTAATGGACTGAGTTTTCGCTTTGAAGTTATCTTATCGGATTGAGTCATTAAGGATTTGAGAACACTTGATGTATGCCTTGCCGTGCTTATCTGTGGTGACAATGGGATATTCACGTGATCTACTTGATGTATGTTTTGGTGATCAACTTGCGGGTTCAATGAACTTATGCATAGGGGTTGGCACACGTTTTCGTCTTGACTCTCCGGTAGAAACTTTGGGGCACTCTTTGAAGTACTTTGTGTTGGTTGAATAGATCAATCTGAGATTGTGTGATGCATATCGTATAATCATGCCCATGGATACTTGAGGTGACATTGGAGTATCTAGGTGACATTAGGGTTTTGGTTGATTTGTGTCTTAAGGTGTTATTCAAGTACGAACCCTATGATAGATTGAACGGAAAGAATAACTTTGACGTGGTTTCGTACCCTACCATAATCTCTTCGTTTGTTCTCTGCTATTAGTAACTTTGGAGTGACTATTTATTGCATGTTGAGGGATAGTTATACGATCCAATTATGTTATTATTGTTGAGAGAACTTGCACTAGTGAAAGTATGAACCTTAGGCCTTGTTTCCTACCATTGCAATACCGTTTACGCTCACTTTTATTACTTGTTACCTTGCTATTTTTATATTTTCAGATTACAAATACCCATATCAACTATCCATATTGCACTTGTTATCACCATCTCTTCGACGAACTAGTGCACCTATACAATTTACCATTGCATTGGGTGTGTTGGGAACACAAGAGACTCTTTGTTATTTGGTTGTAGGGTTGTTTGAGAGAGACCATCTTCATCCTACGCCCCCAACAGATTGATAAACGTTAGGTCATCCACTTGAGGGAAATGTGCTACTGTCCTACAAACCTCTGCACTTGGAGGCCCAACAACGTCTACAAGAAGAAGGTTGTGTAGTAGACATTAGGGCACACCACGTCTTTGTTGGGGAAAGTTGCAGAAAATTAAAATTTTCCTACGGTTTCACCAAGATCCATCTATGAGTTCTACCAAGCAACGAGTCAAGAAAGAGAGTTTGCATCTACATACCACTTGTAGATCGAGTACGGAAGCGTTCGAGGGAGTGGTGATGATGGAGTCGTTCCCAACGTGATTCCGATCACCGATGACCAAGTGCTGAACGGACAGCACCTCCGCGTTCAACACACGTACGGGACGATGGCGTCTCCTCCGTCTTGATCCAGCAAGGATGAAGGAGAGGTTGAGGAAGACAACTCCAATGGCAGCACGACGGCGTGGTGCAGTTGGTACGGCAGTTCTCCGGCAGGGCTTCGCCAAGCTCGCGTGGAGAAAGAGAGGTGTTGGGGAGGGGAGGGGCTGCGCCTTCAATGTTGTGTGCAGCCCTCCCCCCCACCCCTCTATTTATAGGAGGAGAGGGCAAGGGGGGCCGGCCATCTAGGGGGAACCCTAGATGGGGCGGCGGCCAAAGGGGAGGAGGGGAGGGTGGCTTGCCCCCCAAGCTAGGGGGGCGCCCCCTTTAGGGTTTCCCCTCCCCATGCCCTAGCCGCATGGGCCTAGGTGGGGAGGTGCGCCCAGCCCACCAGGGGCTGGCTCCCTCTCCCACTTAGCCCATGTGGCCCCCCGGGAGGGGTGGCCCCTCCCGGTGGACCTCCGGAACTCTCCCGGTGGCTCCGGTACATTACCGGTATACCCCCGAAACTTTCCGGAGTCCGTTTAACCACTTTCCATATATAAATCTTTACCTCCGGACCATTCCGGAACTCCTCGTGACGTCCGGGATCTCATCCGGGACTCCGAACAACATTCGGTAATCACATACTTGTCTTCCTATTAACCCTAGCGTCACCGAACCTTAAGTGTGTAGACCCTACGGGTTCGGGAGACATGCAGACATGACCGAGATGGTCTCAGGTCAATAACCAACAGCGGGATCTGGATACCCATGTTGGCTCCCACATGTTCCTCGATGTTGTCATCGGATGAACCACGATGTCAAGGGTTCAAGCAACCCCGTATTCTATTCCCTTTGTTAGACGGTATGTTACTTGCCCGAGACTCGATCGTCGGTATCCCAATACCTCGTTTAGTCTCGTTACCGGCAAGTCACTTTACTCGTACCGTAATGCATGATCCCGTGACCAGACACTTGGTCACTTTGAGCTCATTATGATGATGCACTACCGAGTGGGCCCTGTGATACCTCTCCGTCATACGGAGTGACAAATCCCTGTCTCGATCCGTGTCAACCCAACAGACACTTTCGGAGATACCTGTAATGCACCTTTATAGTCACCCAGTTACGTTGTGACGTTTGATACACCCAAAGCACTCCTACGGTATCCGGGAGTTACACGATCTCACGGTCTAAGGAAGGGATACTTGACATTGGAAAAGCTCTAGCAAAACGAACTACACGATCTTTGTGCTATGCTTAGGATTGGGTCTTGTCCATCACGTCATTCTCCTAATGACGTGATCCCGTTGTCAATGACATCTGATGTCCATAGTCAGGAAACCATGACTATCTGTTGACCAACGAGCTAGTCTACTAGAGGCTCACTAGGGACGTATTGTAGTCTATGTATTCACACGTGTATTACGATTTCCGGATAATACAGTTATAGCATGAATAAAGACATTTATCATGAACAAAGAAATACAATAATAATGCTTTTATTATTGCCTCTAGGGCATATTTCCAACAGTCTCCCACTTGCACTAGAGTCAATAATCTAGTTACATTGTGATGAATCGAACACCCATAGAGTTCTGGTGTTGATCATGTTTTGCTCGCGAGAGAGGTTTAGTCAACAGATCTGCGACATTCAGATCCGTGTGCACTTTACAAATTTCTATGTCTCCATCTTGAACATTTTCACGGATGGAGTTGAAGCGACGCTTGATGTGTCTGGTCTTCTTGTGAAACCTGGGCTCCTTGGCAAGGGCAATAGCTCCAGTGTTGTCACAGAAGAGTTTGATCGGCCCCGACGCATTGGGTATGACTCCTAGGTCGGTGATGAACTCCTTCACCCAAATTGCTTCATGCGCTGCCTCCGAGGCTGCCATGTACTCCGCTTCACATGTAGATCCCGCCACGACGCTCTGCTTGCAGCTGCACCAGCTTACTGCTCCACCATTCAACATATACACGTATCCGGTCTGTGACTTTGAGTCATCCAGATCTGTGTCGAAGCTAGCGTCGACGTAACCCGTTACGACGAGCTCTCCGTCACCTCCATAAACGAGAAACATGTCCTTTGTCCTTTTCAGGTACTTCAGGATATTCTTGACCGCTGTCCAGTGTTCCTTGCGGGGATTACTTTGGTACCTTCCTACCAAACTTACGGCAAGTTTACATCAGGTCTGGTACACAGCATGGCATACATAATAGATCCTATGGCTGAGGCATAGGGGATGACACTCATCTCTTCTTTATCTTTTGCCGTGGTCGGGCATTGAGCTGAGCTCAATTTCACACCTTGCAAAACAGGCAAGAACCCTTTATTGGACTGATCCATTTTGAACTTCTTCAAAATCTTATCAAGGTATGTGCTTTGTGAAAGACCTATGAGGCGTCTCGATCTATCTCTATAGATCTTGATGCCTAATATATAAGCAGCTTCTCCAAGGTCCTTCATTGAAAAACACTTGTTCAAGTAGGCCTTAATGCTGTCCAAGAATTCAATATCATTTCCCATCAAAAGTATGTCATCTACATATAATATGAGAAATGCTACAGAGCTCCCACTCACTTTCTTGTAAACGCAGGCTTCTCCATAAGTCTGCATAAACCCAAACGCTTCGATCATTTCATCAAAGCGAATGTTCCAACTCCGAGATGCTTGCACCAGCCCATAAATGGATCGCTGGAGCTTGCATACTTTGTCAGCATTCTTAGGATCGACAAAACCCTCCGGCTGCATCATATACAGCTCTTCCTTAAGATATCCGTTAAGGAACGCTGTTTTGACGTCCATCTGCCATATCTCATAATCATAGTATGCGGCAATCGCTAACATGATTCGGACGGACTTAAGCTTCGCTACGGGAGAGAAAGTCTCATCGTAGTTAATCCCTTGAAATTGCCGATAACCCTTAGCGACAAGTCGAGCTTTATAGATGGTGACATTACCATCCGCGTCCGTCTTCTTCTTAAAGATCCATTTGTTTTCTATCGCTCGCCGATCATCGGGCAAGTCAGTCAAAGTCCACACTTTGTTTTCATACATGGATTCTATCTCGGACTTCATGGCTTCTAGCCATTTGTTGGAATCTGGGCCCGCCATCGCTTCTTCATAGTTCGAAGGTTCACTGTTGTCTAACAACATGATTTCCAGGACAGGGTTGCCGTACCACTCTGGTGCGGAACGTGTCCTTGTGGACCTAC
>LR880967.1:6089484-6100706 GCA_904067115.1 Aegilops sharonensis
GGCCTCGCACGGGAGCGGGGGTTGGGCTGCGGGAGCGTTCATGTAATTCAAATACAAAGTATGATAAGGCTGAAGTATAAATTCGTTACTCTAGGAAGCACACGCATTTTATCATTCAAAATACAAATGATGTTCAAACAAAGGTTTCAAGCTGAGAGCGACGGATCACCAAATCACACATATAATAAATCATTAACAAGGTTTCAAGCATTCATGCTGAAATATACGAACGATCTAATTAAGCAACTAGCGTATGCATGCATGTAGCTAGATGGGTATGGGCTTGACGAAGAGGCTCTTGATAATGCCGTCAAGATGCGTGCTGAATGTGAAGGCATCTTTCCTATCACCATAGTACACCGGCAGGCTGAGAGTGAAGTTGACAACCCGTTGCAGCACCGGGAAGAGCTCACGGCGATGCTCAAACCTAGCTTGGTTGGTGGTCTTCCATTCATCTTCTATCATTGAGTCGATTGCGGCAAAGGCGACCTTGTCTGTAACCTTATGCTCACTGATGTAGCAATCCACACAGTTGGCCACGTCCCCCCTATTGTTCCGGTGCTGCATTCATGCAAATAAAGCTTTAATTATTTTATGAAGTTGATGCGCTCTTGATAATAAACCAAATAAAAAAAGAAATTGATGCTGGTTCTAACTTTTGTCGGCTAAATCTATGTTCAGACAATAGATATATATATATGTATTCATTTGCTAAGGTATTCATGATGTTTCTTCCCATGCCAATGCCTAAGCCGGCAGTTTATTCTATTTTCCGAGGACAAACTCCAAGTTTTTGGCAAGGTTAGCTTGGTTCAGAATATATTTTGGAGATAGTTGACTTGCTATTATATTCATCGCTAGATATTTTATTTTATTTTGGGCATAGTATTACGAGTTTTCTCTATAAAAGGTCTATTGTCATTTGGTGACCGTGCTATATTTTTCAGAATTAATCATGTTTCCAGTGTAGAGTGATGGATACACTTATATAGCTAGTCCGTGCGAATGCACGGGTTCGGGACTAGTACTTTTAATTTTGTAAACGTTGACAGCTTTCTTAGAAAATAATAATCACATATAGTACATTTTAAATTTATATATCATCAGGTCCATCACAAAATAAAATTCAGTTATTTGGTGTTATTCGATAAACTTGATCAAACTTTGCGACCTTCAACTTATGACATGTTCTCAAGCGAAGTGATTATGGTCATGATCTAATAAATACTTGAGTATGCTAGTAGTAGTATGCCAGAGATTATAGTTACAGATAAAATATATGCCCATTAGTGTGTACGTACTTTAGATGAGCCAGCAAGGTCATTCATTAAGCGCCCAATCTTGGCGCACGCCATGATGACATCGGGGTATCCAAGTGCCCACTCCAGTGCTCCCTTGGGTGCTCCATCGCCCATGCAAACCATGGTATACACACATAGCGCGGTGACGCCCGTGGACATGGCAGCCAGATGCAGTTTATCTTTAAAGCTTGGCTTGTGGTTCTGGTGTAACCACTCAGCTTCTTGGAGATAAAATTTTGACTGTTGTTGGAACTGCGTGCATAGACATGAGTAACAGTACTGATTAACAAAGAAATATTTTAAATTTTAATATTCAAAAGAAAACAGTACACCGTACCACCTGATTTCTAATGTAAAATTATAAAGTAGTGACATAGTTTTTAGACATATTTAGCTGTCAATTTTTATGCATTTGAATAGATTGGTAGAAAAATAGTCTAAGGAATCATAAATTCTATAAAAAGGTAATATATGCCACTAATACAAAGATGTAATTAGTTAGATAATTTTGTACCGTCTTCTTCATGTGATCAATCGGGTATCTACCATTAAGTGTCAACTCATCCTCGAACTCCCTAAAGCACATCAGAAGTTTATTATAGAACTTCTTCAAGTAGTCGGGCACAAGTGAAACAGCACTCTCATTCCATCTGCGTGAGAAATTGGTTAGTTGAAACATGAGTTAACAAATTCGACTGCCGTCGCAGGAATTAACCTTTGTTCTCCGGATACACAAAGCTATCAGTGAGAAAGAACCTCTGTATGGCTGCGTCTAGCTTCCGATACTCCACCAAGGTGGCACTAACGTCGTTGATGTCATCCAATAATGTGTGCACAAATGTGCACTTTGCAAAGATCATTCGTTCTAGAGAGTACTCTTCCTCATAGAAGACAGAGTAGCCCCAAAGGTAGCACTCCACCACACGATCCCGAGCAAAACTTAGCTCCACGTATGCTGACAGATCATTATACCACCTGAAAAATCCATAAATAATTTTAAATATTGATAAATAGTGTAGTATGTGCGTGTCTGTGCTTAGTAGTGTGATATGTCAAAGAAGATGCTTGAGTGTGTGTGAGAGCACACATACTCTGAGATAGCTTTGAGCTCCTTCAAGTGGACACTCTGGAGGAGGTTAAATTCCAGCTTTGCAAGCTCTAGAAGAGTTGGATTGTACCCTACTTCTTTTTCGTATTCTGGCATGTATTGCAGTGCCTCCAACCTCCTGTAGGTCCTTGCCAGGGGTACATGCAAGGCACGCTTGACCTGCTCAGCTAAAGGGTAGACGAGGCTTGGTGCCAAAGATTCCAGATGATATTTCGTGAAAGAGATAGCCTCTTCGAGTAATGGCTCGCCATGGGTTAACACGTATGCTGCATTGTAGAAAGATAAGAGTCCCTTTGGATCTTTTGTTATATCATGGTTAAACGTGCCATCTTCTCCTTTGAAAGTTTTGAACACATCTGCATGAAAAGTTAGTTCATTTACGTAATTGAACACATGCAAAGGTGATCTATGTTTATTTATGAATAAGAATACCTGGAGATACCCAAAGTCCGTGTTCCCGAAGAAGGCGGAACCGAAGAGAAACATCATGGAGATTAGAGCTATTGAATTCACTTCGATGGATGTCAGTTAGTGCAGTAGCCGTCTGTTCTTCAAACAGGTGTTCTATTCCTAGGCGTTGGACTACATCCACCAGTGTCATTCTATCTAAATTGTTGGTGCAAGTCCTAAACAATACGAGCACATCTTTCTTCAGTTTATCTGTTCTGGTCTTCATCCATTCCTGTGAGCTCTGCATACATGTAATGGTTACCATCAACCAAACTAGTCACTAATTTATACACTAGTCATATTCCCTCGGTCCCAAAATGTAGTCTGTAAATTTTTGTGAAGACGAACTTTGATCAAATTTATAGAAAATACATCAGCATCTGGAATCAAATATATTTTCATACGGTGTGTATTTAGATATAGTTAATGTTCTCTATTAAGTTGGTCAAATATATGTGAATTTTGAGTTTCATGAAAACCAGTGTGCACTATAGTATGGAATGGAAGAAGTACATGCGAATGTGAACGTTAGAACAGAATACTCCTATAATTTGCGACAAGTGACCCCATGAGACAATGCATGGATGATCATTAATGTCTAGCGGCCCCGAGAAAATGGAAGTAGCAAGAGAATGGTTAATAGTATAGTAAACAATCGGCTATATGAAGTTGACATGTCACATATAGTCAACAAAATAGTCAACATGTTTAATAGCTAGTTTCTGACACAGTGTTCGGATGTCTGAATTAATTAGAACCTTTGTATTGGATTTGGTATTGACTACCTGCCAATTCAGGTGTTCGGATGTTTATGGAAACGAGCGGACCGAAACGAGCCCAATGCAGAGTGGAAATCACGTCCACTAGCATAGACGTCCCGCGATACAGAGGTCTGGGGCTCGGATTTGGGTCGAATTGGGCTGATCCCGCAAAAACGCAACGCTTACCTTCAGGAGGCGGCGGCCCAGGTGTGGATCCCAGCTCCCTGGCCCTCCTCCTCTTCCTCCCCTGTCCGGTGGCGGCGGACCTTCAAAGCGGCGCAGCTATCGCACCTTCCCCCCTGCAGCGCTCCTTCCCCTCCCATCGGAACAGCCACAGCCCCTGCATCTAGCTGGCCGGCGCGCCCTCGATCCCGCCTGGGCGGCGCAGCCCCCTCCCCATTTCGCCCATCTTCTTCTTCCACATCTTCTTCCCCTTCCTCTTCCATCTTCTCCCTCTTCCCTGGATCCCCCCTTTTCTCTTCTTTACTTGCCCAGGCAGCCCCTTCTAAGTTCCTCCTCTTTCTTTGTTCCTATTCTTCCCCTGCTCTCCATGCACATGAATTTACTAACCACAGATTCATCTTTTGCAGGGTGTGCAAATATTATTTGGTGTTGTCGTACATTTTTAGAATATTTGTTATTTTTATTGCTATATAAGCATTCAATTATTTACTCATTGTATATATTTTGATTTGACGCATAAAGCACAAAGCATAAGCACTTCCATAGTTTGTCATCTGAACATGATTTGGTATTGAAAACTCATTGAGATTCCAAGGCCCAATTTCATGAGCATCCAAACATGTGAATTCGTATTCATATCCATTACAGTTTCCTCACTGAATTAGAATTGAAACCAATTCAATACGGAGGCCTTCAATACAGACATCCAAACACAGCGTAAGAACATTATTAATGCATGACCCGCAGTACACTCTTATAATGTTTCTTGGAGTCTATGCTACAGCCGGCTGTTAATCTAACGCCTGCTTCCCTTCTGTCTCATGCAACTCGGCATGAATATAATTGTTTAATCCAACTGAATGTATTACTCCATCCGTCCCAAAATAATCTGACTATTTGGACTTAAATATTACTCCATCCGTCCCAAAATAATCTGACTATTTGGACTTAAATATTACTCCATCCGTCCCAAAATAAGTGTCTCAATTTCGTACTAACTTTAGTACAAAGTTGTACTAAGGTTGAGATTGTTGTCTATATAATTAACATGCTCTAAGACCTTCCGTAGTATAGGTATCATATGGAGCACGACAATTGTTTGGTGCTGCCCAGGATAGCTGCCACCCATCAAGGTACCGTATGATGTCATAATATTGAGATTTGCGCTTCAAAGTTAAGAGAGTGGAACCGTGGAAGAACTACAAGATAATGAACCCTAATTACATACAAGTGGTCTGCGCTTATGAACTAGCACATCACAGATATGATTTTCAGGAATTCTCCTGACTGCAATGATATATGTACATTTTTGTGTTTAACAAGGTAAGTACTGTTTTTCGAGATGCAGTACTTACCGTTGTGCATGCTACATGCTACTACTTTCAGCTACAGGAAGGGTAAACTAGCACAAGGGTAAATACTTCTTTTAAAGATACAATACTTACCTTGTGCATGCTACAAACAAGAATCATATCACACACAAAAAATCATGTGGTTGCCGACAAAAGTCATGGGTAGTACTCCCTCCGTTCCGAATTACTTGTCGCAGGTATGGATGTATCTAGATGTATTTTAGTTCTAGATACATCCATTTCTGCGACAAGTAATTTGGAACGGAGGGAGTATATGTGAGCGGCATTTGCCAAAAGAAGAGTCTTATTTCAGTTCGCAACACCAGTGGTTTAACCATTGCTAAGGAAACACAAGATATGCATTACCTAGTGACCTTAGCCGGAATACACGTGTTTGCACTGAGTTGCAAGTTGGAACAAAAGAATACATGGGAGAAACATGCTACACCTAGCCATGTGTGCCTGTGTGATTCTGTGAGTTCAGACGGGCCGTTTTCACCTTACCAAAGTGCTGGATTTCACATATCCTTCTGAACCATGTTTCTGTTTATTGGTTGACCTCAGAGCAAATATAGCCTGGCAAAGAAGAACGGGCACAAGCTATTGGAGTTGATGCAATTTCATGTTGGCTAAAGCACTTCGCTGCTCACATACATACTTCTCCATCTGTTCCTAAATATAAATCTTTGTAAAGATTTTACTATGAACCACATAAGGATGTCTATAGATGCATTTTAGAGTATAGATTTACTCATTTTATTCCGTATGTAATCTATAGCGAAATCTCTACATGGTTGTCCAGACCTTGATAGATTGATTATTAGCCGGGTCGGCTAATAATCATTCTATCAAGGTTGGCAAATCGGATCTTCAATGTCATGTCCCTGTCCCTGATAGTATTGGCACGTGCAGCAAACAGACAAATGAACTAATCATGTTTTACTATTCACTTAAACTAATTAAAAAGGTCACTGTCGACGGGCTTCACAGATCTCTAGGAGGTAACGTGTGGTGGATGCCCATGGGACAACTATCCCCCGTGAAGAAATCAGAACTAAAGAGTGGACGCCTAGGAATCTATGTAGGTAGCTTTAAGCATAGAAATGCTATTCACTCCGGCCGTAGGTCTAATACGTTTTTCAATGTTAACTGTTATCACAGGTCAGAAAAATAATATACAACATGCATGTTAGACGAAGTATACCATCGAATTCGTATGTGACAAAGATTGTAATGATATGATTTTTATATGATACTCTCATATAGTAAAACAAATTAGCAATGATCGAAGGCAACCTCAAATAACATATTGACCCTATATATTTGAACAGAGGAAGTTTGTATATGAGTGAGCACAATAAAAATTTACATATACTCAAGCTGAAGCAGGCATGCATACATTCAGTGGCTGTGGCTCGTATTTGTGGAAGAAGTCACTCCACACTGAGGGCTTGAAGACGGACGCCATGAGGAACGAAGGAATGTTTATGTGTCCTATGACTCCTATCTTGATGCCTCTACTAGTAAGCTCGCACTTATATATACACGCACTGACGAACACATAAAATAGCACGTGAGTAATTGACATACCAGCTAGCATATATAAGGGTCCTACAATATTTTGTCTTCCAGTGATAACTAGTACACGTAAGTAAGTCGGTAACAGGTACTCCCTCCGTCCCAAAATATAAGATGTTTTTAACACTTTCGTAATGTAAAAAAATATCTTACATTTTGGAATGAAGGCAGTACCGGATAACTACTACTCACTTTGTTCCAAAATATATGATTATTTTTACACTATTGACCAAGGGAGTACTCTAGATGTCTAATTTTGCGTTTGTTGCCCCTTACAACCTGTAGGTGTTATTGTTTTGTTCTGTTTTGAGAAAGTCGCTGATAAGCAAAATGTATATCAGTCATGAGATCCTTAATTAACTGAAATAAGTAAAATGTTTTTTTTGTTTCTCTCTCAGATCAATTAATCAACAGTGTCAAGTAGTGGTTACCCTCTCTTGAACTAGGCTTTCATCCCTTTTTATATATAAAGTAACAACAAAACAAAGTACACGACCGGGTGATACAATATAGTGGGGAGGACCATTTACAAAGTAGATCACAAGATAACCATGAATCTAGAACAAGCCTAACACGTAGCTCCACGATAACACTCCCAAGAGAGAAACAACGCCAAGCATCACCGTTGCTGAGTCCAACAAACAAACTAGAGTTTTCACCCGGAGCCCTGACAGAAGGGAAGATCTATGACGACGTTTTCAGGAAGCAAGCAACACCAACGGGTGCCGTCATCGCTAGCGCCAGAAACATAAAGCTTTCGCTCAGAAATTCGCCTACACCACTTGAGGGTCCTGGTCGCTACCGCAACCAGGGTCAGCTCATCCACATTAGATCTGAGCAATGTAAGAACATATCAGAGTCTCCCGCTACTACACCCCTTGTCGCACCACACGACCGAGAGGTGAAGCTACCACGGAGACTACCGGAAGGATAACCTGGAGGCCGCCATCAAGGACCACCATCTCGACATACATGCCTCTAGGCACCTCCAATCATTCACATCACCACCACCCAACCACGATAGAAGATGCGAAAGGCACCTCCTTTCACCTCTAGCCCGACATCAGCCACCGGGCCCGGGTCAGCGCCTCCACCGTTGGAAGCATCCATAACACCATCCCCAGCCAGCCTAGGTGGGCCGGCGGGATACGACCCAGTGACTACCGACAGTCGCCGCAAAGCACGCTTGAACACCACTAGCTAAATCCATGATCTTCAGCATCGATCCATCCGATGACACAACAACGCCCAGAGAGCAAACTTAGACCGACGCCAGGAACAGGAAGCAAGCATGTGGACCATAACAGAAAGGCAAGCGCAAGCGTAGACCAAGACATCCGCCGACCCCCCTACACTAACACCAAAATGTATGTGGACGCCACCCAAACCAACCCACAGACCCCAACTCGACCTTGCCGGAGATGGCAAGGGATAGGTAGCGCCAATGGCCAACTGTCGGACAATGCCACTGGGAGGAGCGAAGACTACCCCACAAGATTTGACCGTTCAGATCCAAACGGGGATGCCCAAGGCAGCCGACAACTCCGGCCGCCAGGGCTACCGCAACAGGCCAGCCTTGCGCTCCTACGCGCCAAATGCCACCACCTCCAACCTTAATTCAGCTCCGCCGAACACTTGGCGAACCCGCCTCCACATGCTCGCAGCTAGGGAAGACAACCAACTGGAGTCATACACACGCCACAACCCCGACGGGTGCACATCCAGGCACCACCAACACCACCACCACGCTGTCAACCACTATCAGAGGGCACAACCAAAGTCAACAATCCACTCCAACCATAGCTTGTGGCACTTGTCGCCACCGGACACCAACCAAGGCCGGAGCTAGCCGGAGGTCGGCAGACCCGCCACCACCAGAGGGTACTGCAGCAGGGTGCGACCACTGGGCTAGCCATCCCCTGCATCAAGCCGGAGCCCCACCACCACAGATTTCAAGGCTGATCAAATCCTCTCCACGGTAGATCTGAGCTGCACCTAGGACCGCCTTCGCCGAGAGCAGGGCACACACTCCCACCTACATCAGCCACCTCAGGCCACCGCCTGCATCCCGCACCCCTGCCGCCAGCCTCCGCCGACCCTGACGGCACATGCCGCTTCGAGCAGGCAAAGGAAGAGACCCCACCGTGTCCTAAAATGGTCGGGCTTTGCCTGCTAGCACGCTAGGGCGGCGGCGAAGGGAAGGGGCCTCGAGGAGGGGCCGTGGTCTGGGTGCTAGGGTTTACCCCCAGCGCTCGCGGGAGCGGATCGGGAGGGGTGGGGTGGGCCCCAGAAGCGGTTTCTTATAATCACTACTCACCAGTTCCAAATACCAGTGCTGAGTACGGAGGTGTGCTAGAGCATGTTTGCATTGGAGAAACTGAAACATCTAGCATTAAAGCATATCAATTAAGGGGTAATTATTGTTGAGCACTGGTTGTCTTTTACGCGTATGATTTTTGTTGACCACAGTACAATACAAACAGATACACTCATACAAACGCTGAAACGCATATACACTAATCACTATGAATGCACACACGCACACCCTGTCCCTATGAGCACCTCTGATAGACTGAGCCAGCGCATCATCTTGAGATTGACGAAGTCACCACAAATGCCATTGTAGTCGACGAGAACATCTGCTCTCACTGAATGCACATTGTGTAGCCCTGAAATAAATAGAGACGAACCCTACTGGGCTGGCGATACCACTATCTTCCTAACCATACAACTACCGGTTGGTTGCCGGTTATTTTTTCTATTTGCACAAGTAACAAACATCTATGTTCCTGATATGGATAACTAATGCACGTCCTGGTCGCATGACTACCATACTCCCGACAATGAATGCTCTAAGTGGAGAGTAACATACTACTACTTGGTAGTATGATCTGTATGATACAAAGTCCATAAAATGCATATGATATTATAGGTTAATATTTTAGATGGCATTACTTCTTGTTTCGGATTATATATTGTAGCAGTACAACATTTATTATGGTAAGATATCATGATATGATAGTTCTAGCATCTTCTCTTTCTGAATTAATACTATGACATGTCATATGTCCAATTGGCATTCAATTGGTTTGCATGTTACCTATGATACCCCCACTATGGCGAGGATCACACTGGCACACACCTTGACAAACTTGATGTCATACATATAGACAATATTTCTACAAGGGTATCACAAGGCCCTTATGCCAATGCTTAATACGACATTTACATACAAACTAAATAGCTTATGAGAGTACAGTGGAAGACTATAAATGGGTCATTGATAGGTTGGGATGGACTCCATTCCAAAGTGATCTGGTTGGCTACTGTTCCTTAGTATGCTCTCGATCTGTTCATTTTGGCATAAGGGAGAATTTTTTTTTTTTTTTGAAAAGGAAGATAGCCCCCGACCTCTGCATCAGAATGATGCATGCAGCCATTTTATTAAATAAAAGTGCAAAAACAATGTCTTAGGTCCAGCACTGGCTCACAAAAGTAGCCAAGGCAAAGTAAAAAAAAAAGTATAAAGTGCTACATCCGGCTAGAAAATCAGGCTACGATGACTAAACAGCTACCCTATTATTTGGCATAAGGAAGATGAATCCACTCTTCATATATGGCCACATCACGTCCTGTGTCATTGTGTGGGTGGCATTTATGCCACCAGCCACCTACATATGTGGGGCCAAAAGGTCAAATTTGCTTAATCATCAACGGTGCTATGTATCATAACGTTGCCCTGTAGTGGTTGTTATGTGTAAATGATCAAATTAGGAGGTTTCCATAAAAACCTAGTCCCAAATATATTGCTTCTTCGTTACTTTGTTGACCAGGTCTTTCACACTGTTTTTTTTTTTTTTTTGAAACTTGGTCTTTCACACTATAGTGGTGTTGGTGGGTGAAAACATATTTCGAGTACCACTGCATTAAAGCTAAACCCTCTGGGAAATGTGCCTAAGCCTCAAATGCTTATCTAGCACTACTCCCTCCATGTCAAAATAAAAGAAGTTCTAAGATTTTCCTAGGTGATTTTTTTAAAAGTTTGACCAAGTATACAGAAAAAACAACAAAGATCAACGATATCAAATATATATTATTGTAGCGTTCTTGGCGTAAAAATAATTTGATGGTACAAAGAAACTGCGTAAAATATGTACAACACTGTCCAATTTGTGATGTCTAATTTCAGGAAAGTCATGACCACCAGAGCTGGCACTATGATCTGTCAATATTAAATATTTGTCAGAAACTCAGAGAATCACGTGTTTACACTGCTATGTAGATTCATGTCCAATACTGGAAATTGCCACGGGATTATTTTGAGCACTGTCTAATGCATGTGTCATATTCAGCGACCCAGATCTATAAGGCAGTTTATCTTAAAACAAAATAGGACCATCGTCCTACCTGTACGAAATAAGTCACAGAATTTCTGCTGTGTCTGCCATCCAGACAGTGCAATAACTAATCCATGTGTCTCTTACTCCAG
>LR880967.1:6101090-6112759 GCA_904067115.1 Aegilops sharonensis
TCCAGTTTGCGGCAGTCCTAAAATCTCGCGATAGCTGCGTTAAATACTGTGAAGTTGGTAACATATCCCACTATTTAGTAAACGTCCGACAAAGAATACTTCTTTTTCAATTCATCTATATCTATATTTATGCAAAAAGGACAGAAAGAGATAGATTCAACAAATCTCAATCGTTAAACTAGGTCAATCCAATGACCTAGATTGCTTCAATGGTGAGGGCTCAACATATTTAACATATAATAAATATCATACCAAATATTAACATAAAATAATCAACACACAAATAGTATCTTACTATGTGTAACTAGTTACTGCATAATATTAACGTGCATTGGTCGTACATACTTACCAGTAGCGGGACAAAAATTAGAGGCGGCGAAGCACATATCTATGACGCACAACGTATAATTTCAGGAAAGTTCTGTCGACCAAAGCTGACACTCTGACCTACCAATAGTAAATATTTGTCAGAAACTCAAAAATCACGTATTCACACAATTATATAGATTCAAGCCAATAATGGAGGGGGTCACGGGCTGTCTAATCTCTATAATGTCTGCCTCATATTCGGTGAACCAGATCTATGATTTTTGTTATTAATCTTATAAAATAAAAGGGGACCATCATGCTACCTGTACGAAACATGTCGGACAATTTAATACATGTCTGCCATCCAGCTCAATTTGCAGTTGGATAATTACCACTTTTACAGTGCAACTAATACTCTATGTGTCTCTTAGTCTAAATTAGAATATCTTTGAGAAATTTCAAGTGATACCAGCTCTTCTATGCTCCCATGACAGCGATTTCAAAAACTCAAATTTAAATGTTTCCAAAAACTCCAAAAACATTTATGGATGTTCACAGCACATATTGTTACAAGCCCTAAAAAATTCAGATCGAACTTCAAAACACACATGTAGAAATAAAAAGGCAAATTCAGTCTGAACACTTTCATTTTTGCTCTTTTTTCTTCTTCTGACACTAATCATGATGGATTTGTCTTTTTTGTTTCTCCATGTCTATTTAAAATTTGGTCTAAATTTTTTTACGGCTTCTCGACATGTGTGTTGTGAACACCCATGATTTTTCTCAGATTTTTCTGACATGTTTAAATTTTAAGTTTGTAAAATTGGTATCATGGTAGAGTATAAGGGCATACATACTGTGTGTTTGAGATAACCTAGGATCATGGTTTGAACACATACATACCGTGTATTGGCGAAATATATAGGTCATAATGTTCAGACGCAAAAAGGACTGAGAATGGGAATCCGATGTCTCCTATCATGTTCAATGCCGTTGCTGATAAGTTGGCGATCCTCATTGTTAGAGCCAAAGAGGACGGATAGGTGGGCTCATTCCTAATCTCATGGATAGAATTAGTTTTATGGAACATGATATAGAAAAATTAGAAATATGAAACTGGTCCTATGTCTTTTTGAAAAATTGTATGGTTTGAAAATAAATTTCAACAAGAGTGAAACTGTTCCGTTTTGGGCTCGTCAAAGAGGAACAAAAAATTATAGATGTTGTTCAGTTCTGAGTTGGCATTCCTACCAATTAGTTGCCTGGGAATCCCAATACATCACCGTATGTTAACCAACAAATAATGAAATTGCATTGAAGATCGATTTAAGAAGAAGCTAAGATGTTGGAAGGTCTAGCTTATGTCTTATGTGGGTTGGCTAATTCTAATAACTTTCATGCTTAAAACCATGCTGATTTTCCTATTAACCTTCTTTGAATTACCCGTGGGGGTACAAAAAGGTTGGACTTCTATAGATGATGATATTTTTAGCCAAAACGGTGAGAACAAGTCAGAGTACAAACTAGCCAAATTGGTTCTAATATACTGATCGAATCTGACATCGGTGCCTCAGGGGAGTTTTCCCAAGGTCAAACTAATGTCGTCCATGGTAATTTCAATGGAGCCTGTCTGGTCAAGCCGTCGTACTACATCATCAAATCCAAGCTCCAGGCTTGGTTCGACAAGTTGTAGATTCCGTCCTAAGACTAGTAGATCCTCAGTGCTTTGGCGGGCATAAACTGCTATCCTTCCACCAGATCTAAAGTCATGGTGGAGGAAGCCACGACAGGGTCTGAATTGTCGACCTCTATGTTCTGACTTGTGTTTGGAGTTTTGATCTTCTCCGGTGGCTTGGTTAAGCCGAGATTTGACATAGAGGCGTGTCGCCGCCGATCGAATTGTGAACACTTGATACCGTTGAGTAACTTCAATATCCTAGAGGGACTTGCATGGGCCACAAAATTTAGAGCTAAATTCGTAGGATCTCGCGCAGGAGATCCCGATTTGGTAGTCTTGGCTAGAGGGTAGCAAGGACACAAGGGACAAGAGGTTTACCCAAATTCAGGCCCCCGCGAAGAGGTAAAACCCTATATCCTGCTTTATTTGTGTTGATTGTTGATGGGGTACAAAGTATAGGGGTGATCTACCACAAGATCGTGTATGAATGAATATGTCCTCTACGGCCCTGGCACCTCGGCTCATATAGATACGAGGGTATCTAGGGTTTACATGTGGTCGGCCGTATCTAAGGACAAACGTCAAGTCTTCGGGTCTTTCCTTCTTCTAGCTTCTTGGTACAGATGAACGAGGCCCACCAGTTATAGGCTTCCAGGTGGGGGGGGGGGAGGGAGGGAGTCGGCCGAACCCAAAGGATGGGCAGCCGACATGTCGAGTGCCCCCTAATCCAGGACTCCTTAACTTAGGTAAGTAAATGCAAAATGAAAGAACCACACCATTTACAATAATACTACCTGCAACTTACTCGTTTTCAGACGTTTGTGGTGTGTGTCCAGCTCATAAGGAGACTGAAGAAATTTTGAAGGTTGACCATAGTGCTTCCCATCATCCTCTTCCTTACTCTCATCCCCTTACTGGAACTCTCCCTCACTTTTCGACACGTTATTTTCAAGCTATCAAAATATTACAGTGAATGTGTTGGAGGTACTGCGGTGCTAGATTCGCTGGATTGAACATTACCATTTTGCGGCATTCGGCTAATAGATGGAAAGTGTTTTGTTGGTACGAACAAGAATGATACTGGAGAATTTTCATTCTCATGAATAACGTAAGAATCTGATTCATTACCTTTTCCCGGTGTAGGTGTATACAGCTGCATCATGTAGGCGCACCTCATTTACGTGCCTCCACACTCAGAAATGAAGCTTCAATATTAGCCTCCATATGTACATGGGAAGCACTGTCGTCACATCCCTGAAATTCTTTTCTTTTTGGAAAACGACCCTTGCCCCTCTCAACAATTTCGTTGAACTGTTCTTCAATTTCGCAACATGGTGCGGCGAGACGCTTGGGTCATGCAGCCGGTTAGGTGTACATATTTGTACGTACATGACGTATCGCCTCAGACGGGCGCGTACCTCTGCAGATGGGCAGGCAAAGCCTTTTTTATATAGGACTATCATAGCATTTTTATGAAGAAGTATGGGCTAATCTCAGCAGTCCATATGTTTAGGGGGGAGGGGGGTACCGAAAGCACAAGTTGTAACATTCATTTGTCTATGCCTAAGTTCTCCGGCCTATGTAGGTGAGTAATATGGAGGAGACAAGGAACAATTGTTGTAGGGTTCTTGGCCTAAAAACAATTTGAGGGAACAAAGACACTGCGTAAAATATCTACACCACTTTTCCATTTGCGACCTATAATTTTAGGAAAGTCAAGTCGACCAAAGATGGCAGCATGACCTGTGAATAGTAAATATTTGTCAAAGATTTACAGAATCACGTGTTTACACAGCTATGTAAATTCATGTCCAATAATGGAAAGAGTGACGGGACTATTTTAAGTCCTTTTTAATGCATGTTTCATATTCAGCGACCTAGATCTGTATGGCAGTCCATCTTAAAACAAAAGAGGACCATTGTCCCACCTGTACGAAATAAGCCACACAATTTCTGTTGTGTCTGCAATCCAGCTGAATTTAATACATGCCTGCCAACCATCTCAATTTGGGGTGGAATAATTACCATTGTTACTGTGCAGAAAATGCTCTGTGTGTCTCTTACTCCATGGCAGTAGAATTATTGGCAGGATGAGAGATATACATACCGTTTGTTGGTGATAACATAATTGTCTTGGCTAATGGTTTGATTGTTTTGCAAGGAACTGCTACGATAGACCAGTCGTGGCTAGCCTAAAATCAAGCGATAGCTGCGCTAAATACCACGAAGTTGGTGATATATCCCATGATTTAGTTAAGCGGCGGATGTAGAACAATTCTTTGTTTCATTTGTATCTATCTATGTAAATATGACGGTAAGACATAGATCCAACAATTCCCGACCATCAAACTAGATCAATCCCATGACCTAGATTGCTTCAATGTGAGTGCTCGACATGTTTATCTTGTAATGAATATCATACCAAATATTAACTTCAGAAATAACCATATAACGAACACGCAAATAGTATCATATTTAATATTTGCGGTATATTAATATATTGCCTAACATTAACATGTATTGCATGTACACATTTGGTGGTAGCCGAAAAAATTTAGAGGTGGCTAAGCATTACGTAAATTATCTACAACACTTCGCCATACCGTATTATTCTAGGAAAGTTCACTCGACCAAAGCTGACACTCTGGCCTACCAATAATAAATATTGTCAGAAACTCACATAATCATGTATTCACAAAGCCGTGTAGATTAAAGTCTAATAATAGAGGGGGTCACGAGACATTTGTTACCACTATCTAATCACTAATGTATGTCTCGTATTCGGGGAACCAGATCTGTGACTATTGTTAATATTGTAAAACAAAATAGGACAATTATGCTACCTGCACGAAACATGTCAGACAATTTAATATGTGTCTTCAATCCAGCTCAATTTGTAGTCAAATAATTACCACCGTTACAGTGCAACTATATTCGCAAAAAAAAAATACCATAAGAGATAGATCCAACAAATCCAGACCATCAAACTAGATCAATCACATGACCTATATTGCTTCGATGGTGAGTGCTCAACATGTTTAGTGTGTAATAAATATCATAGCAAATATTAACTTCGGAAATAATCGTATAACTAACATGCAAATAGTATCCTACTTAATATTTGTGTGCAATTAATATACTATCCAATATTAATGTGCATTTCTTGTACACTTTTACTAGTAGCGGAAAAATTTAGAGGTGGTGAAGCACTACGTAAATTATCTACAACACTTCTCCATCTATATCTATACCAATATAAAAAGACCTAAAGGGGCAGATCCAACTGATCTCGGCCATCAATCTAAGTCAATCCAACAGCCTAGACTACTCCAATGGCGATTTTTTAATGTTTTTAACATGCAATTAGTATCATACCAAATGTTGCACTAATCACAGAATTAACACACAAATAATAGCATACCTAATATCCGTGTGCTATTAATATATTGTCTAAATAATAACGTGTGTTACATGTGCGTATTTACTAGTACCGCATAATTACAGCAAAGTTCAGTCGACCAAAGATTACCGTGTGTAATTATTTACTGCATAATATTAACGTGCATAGTTTGTACATATTTACCAGTAGCGGTACGACGCTTCTCCATTCACAACGTATAATTTCAGGAAAGTTCTATCGACCAAAGCTGGCACCATGACATACAATAGTAAATATTTGTCAAAAACTCAAAAATCACGTATTCACACAGCTATATAGATTCAAGCCAATAATGGAGGGGGTCACGGGCTCTCTACAATCTCTAATGTCTGCCTCATATTCGGTGAACTAGATCTGTGATTTCTGTTATTAATCTTATAGAACAAAAGTGGACCATCAAGCTACCTGTACGAAACATGTGGACAATTTAATACATGTCTGCCATCCTGCTCAATTTGCAGTCGGATATTTACCACTTTTACAGTGCAACTAATACTCTATGTGTCTGTTAGTCTAAATTAGAATTTCTTTTAGAAACATCAAGTGATACCTGCTGTTCTATGCTCCCATGATACCGATTTCAAAAACTCAAATTTAAAAGTTTCCAAACGAAAAAAATTGTGGATGTTCACAGCACATATGGTTACAAGCCCAAAAATGTTCAGATCGAACTTCAAAAAACACATGTAGAAACAAAAAGGCAAATTCAGTGTGAATACTATCATTTTTGCTTTTTTTTCTTCTTTTGACACTAATCATGATGGATTTGTCTTTTTTGTTTCTCCATGTCTATTTAAAATTTTGATCTGAATTTTTTACGGGTTCTCGACATATATGTTGTGAACACCCATGATTTTATGATATATTTCTGACATGTTTAAATTTTAATTTTGTAAAATTGGTATCATGGTAGCATATAAGGGCACACATACTGTGTGTTTGAGATAACCTAGGCTCATGGTTTGTACACATACATACCGAGTATTTTCGACATATATAGGTCATTATGTCCAGACACAAAATGGACTGAGAAAGGGAATCCGATGTTTCCTATCCTGTTCAATGTCGTTGCTGATATGTTGGTGGTCCTCATTGTTGGAGCCAAAGAGGACGGGTAGGTGGGATCATTCCTCATCTCATGGATATAATTAGTTTTATGGAACATGATATGGAAAACAAATTAGAAATATGAAACTGGTCCTATGTCTTTTTGAATAATTGTCTGCTTTGAAAATAATTTTCAGCGAGAGTGAAACTGTTCTGTTTTGGGCTCGTCAAAGAGGAACAAAAAAATTATAGATGATTTTTGGTTGTGAGTTGGCATCCCGACGAATTATTTGCCTAGGAATCCCAATACATCACCGTATGTTAACCAACAAAGAATGAAATTGCATTGAAGATTGATTTAAGAAGAAGCTAAGATGTTGGAAGGTCCAGCTTATGTCTTATGCGGGTTGGCTAATTCTAATAAATTTCATGCTTAAAAGCATGCTGATTTTACTATTATCCTTCTTTGAAGTACCCGTGGGGGTACGGAAAATGTTGTACTTCTATAGATGATGATTTTTTTTGGCAAAACGGTGAGAATAAGTAAAAGTACAGACTAGCCAAGAGGGATATAATATCCTGATCAAATCTGACATCGGTGCCTCAGATGAGTTTTCCCAAGGTCGATCTAATGTCGTCCATGGTAATTTCAATGGCGCCTGTCTCGTCAAGCCGCCGTACTGCAACATCAAATCCGAGCTCTAGGCTTGGTTCGACAAGTTGTAGATTATGTCCTAAGCCTTGTAGATCCTTAGTTCTTCAGCGGGCATAACCTGCTACCCTTTGACCAGATCTAAAGTCATGGTGGAGGAAGCCACGACAGGTTCTGAATTGTCGACCTCTATGTTTTGACTTGTGGTTGGAGTTTTACTCTTCTCCGATGGCTTGGTTAAGCCGAGATTTGACGTAGAGGCTGTGTCGCCGCAGATCGAATCGTGAACGCTTGATACCATTGAGCCACTGCGATATCCCGAAGATACTTGCATGGGACACAAAAGTCAGAGCTAAATTCATTGGATCTCGCGCGGGAGATCCCGATTTGGTAGTCTTGTCTAGAGGGTAGCAAGGACAAAAGGGACAAGAGATTTACCCAAATTCAGGCCCTCTTGAAGAGATAAAACCCTATGTCCTGCTTTATTTGTGTTGATTGTTGATGGGGTACAAAGTATAGAGGTGATCTACCGCAAGATCGTGTATGAATGAATATGTCCTCTACGGCCCTGGTGCCTTGGCTCATATACATACGAGGGTATCTAGGGTTTATATATGGCCGGCCGTATCTATGGGGCAAACGTGCCAAGGTCTATCTCTATGCCTTGGAGTATACGTCAAGTCTTCAGGTCTTTCCTTCTTCTAGCTTCTTGGTACAGATGAACGAGGCCCACCAGTTATAGGCTTTGGGGGGCACTAGTAGAAAAAGGGGCAAATCTGAGACACATTAGTGCCGGTTTGATTTTGAGCCGGCACTAATGTGTCCATTAGTGCCGGTTCCAATGGCTAGCCAGCCACTCTCATTAGTACCGGTTCATGGCGAACCTTTAGCACCGGTTCGTGCCACAAACTGGTACTAAAGAGAGTGGTGGCAGGATGTTGTCAGTCTGGGGCCCGTCCAGCACCTTAAGTACCGGTTCATGGCATGAACCGGTACTAAAGGTCGACGTACGTAAACCCTTCGTCCACCCGAGCCACTCTGTTCTTCCCCTTTCCCCTCACTTCCTCTGTTCTTCCCCTCTCTTCCTCGAGCTCCTCACAAATTTTGCCCAAAATTTGTCAAGATTTGAAGGCCCCCATCCATTCAAATGATCACAAAGGTTAGCAACTTTGTCCTTTCAACTTTCATTGCTAGATTAGCTCTTGCAATGCTTTGTATAGTGATTAATTTGGGAGGAATTATATTTGCTAGTATTTGATTTATATGCAATTAGAGGTCAAAAATAACACTTAGTTTGCATATGTAGGTGTGCTTTACTTAGTGCCTTCTAAATCTCCGTCGTAACCACCGTCGATCGCCCGCACCGTCCCGTCGCCGGCACCACCTTGTAGTGAGGCTCTTGTTCATGAATGTTTTACATTACCAAATTGATGTTTGTGTGATTTGGATATATAGTTACTCATATAATTGTCTTACCCGTACGTTGTTTGTTGTACATAGTGCCATGGTTTTGATACCCGTCCCCGTCGGCCCTCGTCCTTGTTATGATTCGGATGTGGTATATTCTCTTTTAAAACTAGTTGTTGCATTTCGTGTTTATGACAAATTATGCCCATCAAGTTGACATAGATATTTTTATCTAGGAGGTATGTGAACCGGAAATTCCAACCGACCCTATTGTCGAGAGGTTAAATTTAGTTGAAAGAGAAAACGAGTATTTGAAAGAAAAATTGAAAAGAATTGAGGGGGAGAAGATGGAATTGGAGTTGCATGTTGTCGATGTCGTCGATGATCACAAGATCAAGATGGAGAAAATGAGGTTGAAGATTAGAAAGATTAGAAAATATGCCATTGATAGTGTGGCTTGGTATCAATATGCTGTTGGATCAATTGTTACCTTAGTTGCGATCTTGATCGCATTTGTTGTTGCATTTAAATTCTTTATCTAGAAAGTTATTTGTATGTTGAATTTAATTAAGTGTTGTATATGAACTTTATGTATGAACTTGTATTAATTTGGTCTATTCGGTGTTTTGTATAATGAAGATATGAGCCGACAATGGATGTATGATGACCGATGCTCTCCTGGGTTCATTAATGGCGTGCATACTTTTCTGCTTGCCGCTGAGTCAAACAAGCGGGCGGATGGTTTTATGCCTTGTCCATGTGCTGACTGTAAGAATGGTCGCAATTACTCTACGTCAAGAACCATTCACGTCCACCTATTTGAGTCCGGTTTCATGCCCCACTATAATGTTTGGACCAAGCACGGAGAAAGAGGGGTTATGATGGAAGACAATGAAGAAGAAGAGGACGACGACATCTATCCTGGCCATGGGTTCCCTGAATACGATGATACAACAAAGGAGGAAGAAGCTGAGCCGGCAATGCGGGAACAAGCTAAAGAAGAGGCATCAGGTCGGGCCATTGCCGATGCAAAGAGAAACTGCGCAAGTGATTTGGAGAGGAAGAAGTTGCAGCGCATGTTAGAGGATCACAAGAAATTGTTGTACCCGAATTGCGAAGCTGACAAAAAAAAGTTGGGCACCACACTGGAATTGCTGCAATGGAAGGCAGGGAATGGTGTATCTGACAAGGGATTTGGAAAGTTGCTGGTAATGATAAAGAATATGCTTCCAAAGGACAACGAATTGCCCGAGAGTACGTATGAAGCAAAGAAGGCTGTCTGCCCTCTAGGGTTAGAGGTGCAGAAGATACATGCATGCCCTAATGACTGCATCCTCTATCGCGGTGCGTACGAGCATTTGAACGCTTGCCCGGTATGTGGTGCATTGCGTTATAAGATCAGTCGCGATGACCCTGGTGATGTCGAGGGCGAGCGCCCCAGGAAGAAGATTCCTGCCAAGGTGATGTGGTATGCTCCTATAATACCACGGTTGAAACGTTTGTTCCAAAACAAAGAGCATGCGAAGGCGATGCGGTGGCACAGAGAATATCGTAAGAAAGATGGAAAGTTGAGAGTACCCGCTGACGATTCGCAGTGGAGAAAAATCGAGAGAAAGTACAGGCAGGAGTTTGCAGGTGACCCAAGGAACGTATGGTTTGGTCTAAGCGCAGATGGCATTAATCCTTTTGGGGAGCAGAGTAGAAACCATAGCACGTGGCATGTGACTCTATGTTTGTATAACCTTCCTCCTTGGTTGTGCATGAAGCGGAAGTTCATTATGATGCCATTGCTCATCCAAGGCCCTAAGCAACCCGGCAACGACATTGATGTGTACCTAAGGCCATTAGTTGAAGAACTATTACAGCTGTGGAATGGAACAGGTGTACGTGCGTGGGATGAGCACGGACAGGAAGAATTTGACCTAAAGGCGTTGTTGTTCGTGACTATCAATGATTGGCCTGCTCTCAGTAACCTTTCAGGACATACAAACAAGGGATACCGCGGATGCACGCACTGTTTGGATGATACTGACAGTACATATTTGGAGAGTTGTAGGAAGAATGTGTACCTGGGACATCGTCGATTTCTTCCAAGCAGGCATCCCGTAAGAAAGAAAGGCAAGCATTTCAAAGGTGAGGCGGATCACCGGACGAAGCCTCGCCACTGTACTGGTGCTGATGTACATGATATGGTCAAGGATTTGAAGGTAATCTTTGGAAAGGGTCCTGGCGGACAACCTGTTCCGAAGGACGCTGACGGACGCGCGCCCATGTGGAAGAAGAAACCTATATTTTGGGACCTGCCCTATTGGAAAGACCTAGAGGTCCGCTCCGCAATCGACGTGATGCACGTGACGAAGAATCTTTGCGTGACCCTGCTTGGCTTCTTGGGCGTGTATGGGAAGACAAAAGATACACCAGAGGTACGGGAGGACCAGCAACGTATGCACGGAAAAGACGGCATACATCAGGGTCAGGCCAGCTACGCTCTTACCAAAGAAGAGAAGGAAATCTTCTTTGAATGCCTGCTCAGCATGAAGGTACCGTTGTTGGAAATATGCCCTAGAGGCAATAATAAATTGGTTATTATTATATTTCCTTGTTCATGATAATCGTTTATTATCCATGCTATAATTGTATTGATAGGAAACTCATATACATGTGTGGATACATAAACAACACCATGTCCCTAGTAAGCCTCTAGTTGACTAGCTCGTTGATCAATAGATGGTTACGGTTTCCTGACCATGGACATTGGATGTCATTGATAATGGGATCACATCATTAGTAGAATGATGTGATGGACAAGACCCAATACTAAGCCTAGCACAAAGATCGTAGTTCGTATGCTAAAGCTTTTCTAATGTCAAGTATCTTTTCCTTAGACCATGAGATTGTGCAACTCCCGGATACCGTAGGAATGCTTTGGGTGTACCAAACGTCACAACGTAACTGGGTGACTATAAAGGTGCACTACAGGTATCTCCGAAAGTGTCTGTTGGGTTGGCACGAATCGAGACTGGGATTTGTCACTCCGTGTAAACGGAGAGGTATCTCTGGGCCCACTCGGTAGGACATCATCATAATGTGCACAATGTGACCAAGGGGTTGATCACGGGATGATGTGTTATGGAACG
>LR880967.1:6112965-6123032 GCA_904067115.1 Aegilops sharonensis
TCAAGTATCTTTTCCTTAGACCATGAGATTGTGCAACTCCCGGATACCGTAGGAATGCTTTGGGTGTACCAAACGTCACAACGTAACTGGGTGACTATAAAGGTGCACTACAGGTATCTCCGAAAGTGTCTGTTGGGTTGGCACGAATCGAGACTGGGATTTGTCACTCCGTGTAAACGGAGAGGTATCTCTGGGCCCACTCGGTAGGACATCATCATAATGTGCACAATGTGACCAAGGGGTTGATCACGGGATGATGTGTTATGGAACGAGTAAGAGACTTGCCGGAAACGAGATTGAACAAGGTATCGGGATACCGACGATCGAATCTCGGGCAAGTACAATACCGCTAGACAAAGGGAATTGTATACGGGATCGATTGAGTCCTTGACATCGTGGTTCATCCGATGAGATCATCGTGGAACATGTGGGAGCCAACATGGGTATCCAGATCCTGCTGTTGGTTATTGACCAGAGAACGTCTCGGTCTTGTCTGCATGGTTCCCGAACCCGTAGGGTCTACACACTTAAGGTTCGATGACGCTAGGGTTATAAAGGAAGTTTGTATGTGGTTACTGAATGTTGTTCGGAGTCCCGGATGAGATCCTGGACGTCACAAGGAGTTCCGGAATGGTCTGGAGGTAAAGATTTATATATGGGAAGTCCTATTTTGGTCACCGGAAAAGTTTCGGGTGTTATCGGTAACGTACCGGGACCACCGGGAGGGTCCCGGGGGTCCACCAAGTGGGGACACCGGCCCCGGAGGGCTGCATGGGCCAAGTGGGAGGGGACCAGCCCCAGGTGGGCTGGTGCGCCCCCCCACCAAGGCCCAAGGCGCCTAGGGCTTGGGGGAAACCCTAAAGGGGGGCGCCCTCTTGCCTTGGGGGGCAAGGCAATCCCCCTGGCCGCCGCCCCCTCCTCAGATTGGATCTGAGGGGGCCGGCCCCCCTCTCCCTTGCCCCTATATATATGTGGGGGGTGGGAGGGCAGCCGCACCCAAGTTCTGGCGCAGCCCTCCCCCTCTCCCAAGAACTCCTACTCTCCCGCGGTGCTTGGCGAAGCCCTGCAGGATTGCCACGCTCCTCCACCACCACCACGCCGTTGTGCTGCTGCTGGATGGAGTCTTCCTCAACCTCTCCCTCTCTCCTTGCTGGATCAAGGCGTGGGAGACGTCACCGGGCTGTACGTGTGTTGAACGCGGAGGTGCCGTCCGTTCGGCACTAGGATCTCCGGTGATTTGGATCACGACGAGTACGAATCCTTCAACCCCGTTCTCTTGAACGCTTCCGCTTAGCGATCTACAAGGGTATGTAGATGCGCACTCCTTCCCCTCGTTGCTGGTTTCTCCATAGATAGATCTTGGTGACACGTAGGAAAATTTTGAATTTCTGCTACGTTCCCCAACAACCGTCTGGCTTCTCGTCGAATATAAAGGGAATAATAAATATGGCAGAAAAAAAGTTCCAGAACCTAAAGTCTCATGACTGCCACGTGATTATGACGCAACTGCTTCCGGTTGCATTGAGGGGGCTTCTACCGGAAAATGTTCGATTAGCCATTGTGAAGCTATGTGCATTCCTCAATGCCATCTCTCAGAAGGTAATCGATCCAGAAATCATACCAAGGTTACAGAATGATTTGGTGCAATGTCTTGTCAGTTTTGAGTTGGTGTTCCCACCATCCTTCTTCAACATCATGACGCACGTCCTAGTTCACCTTTGCGAAGAGATTAACGTTTTGGGTCCTGTATTTCTACACAATATGTTCCCCTTTGAGAGGTTCATGGGAGTGTTGAAGAAATATGTTCATAACCGTGCTAGGCTAGAAGGAAGCATCGCGAAGGGCCATGAAAATGAGGAGGTCATTGAGTTTTGTATTTACTTTATTCCTGACCTTAAGCCGATTGGTGTTCCTGAATCGCGGCATAAGGGCAGACTGGATGGAAAAGGCACGCTAGGAGGGGATCAAATAATATGTATGGACGGGCATTCTCTCACTGAAGCACACTACACAGTTCTACAGAATTCCGCCTTGGTGGCTCCGTATATGGAGGAACACAAGAATTTTCTACACTCCAAACACCCGGAGAATTCTGACGACTGGATTACACGTGAACAAACGAGAACTTTCGCCGGTTGGTTGCAGAAACATGCCATGCACGATGGCGATATTGAAGATGACCTATACTCGTTGTCCCATTTACCATCTTCGAATATAATGACTTTCAAAGGGTACGAGATAAATGGGAATACATTTTACACGATCGCCCAAGATAAGAAGAGCACCAACCAAAACAGTGGTGTCCGCTTTGATGCAACAACCAACACGGGAAAGGAAACATATTATGGTTACATAGAGGACATATGGGAACTTAACTATGCAGGTGGTTTGAAGGTCCCTTTGTTTCGGTGCAAATGGGTCAATATGACACGAGGTGGGGTAACGGAAGACCCGCAGTACGGAATGACAACAGTGGATCTCAACAATCTTGCGTATGCAGAAGAACCATTCGTCCTAGCCAATGATGTGGCGCAGGTTTTTTATGTGAAAGACATGTCTACCAGGCCGAGAAAAAGAAAAGATAAGGAAGCGAATGGATCATACGACGAGCCAAAGCGCCACATAGTTCTTTTAGGGAAAAGAAACATCGTGGGAGTGGATGACAAGACAGACATGTCAGAAGATTATGAGAAGTTTGATGAAATTGCTCCATTCGCAGTGAATATTGACCCGAGCATCCAGTTAAATGATGAAGATTTCCCATGGCTACGGTGCAAAGGGACACACGCGAAGAAAAAGTTTCACACCCAAAGATCCGGGATGTGATCGGCTTCACAATCATCACTTTCTTCTGTGTTTCACACACAGGAGGGAATCTCTGTAATAGTTAGGGTAGTTATGTGTTTTGGCATTTGAAACGCGAAGAAATTTTATGTGCAAACAAATTCTTTCATGCATTTACTATTTCTTTCGAAGTATCAGGGTTTCAGACGAAAACTCATCTGTTACAAAGGCATTTCATTTTTTAAATAACCTAAGCAGTACGAAATTGAATATAATGATAAAACACAATAATATTAAACATAAGAAAAAAGAATCACTGAAAAATCTTTTTTCA
This sequence comes from Aegilops sharonensis, assembly GCA_904067115.1. Taxonomy (NCBI): domain Eukaryota; kingdom Viridiplantae; phylum Streptophyta; class Magnoliopsida; order Poales; family Poaceae; genus Aegilops; species Aegilops sharonensis. The sequence goes on from LR880967.1 coordinate 6,116,084, forward strand.
AAGTTAAGTTACTCACAAACTAGTGATTCACACAAATTTCAAATAATTCAAAATTTAAACTATTCAAATTTGAAAACTACCGGCACTAACAGAAAGTTTGTAAATTTTTGTACCTAAAGCAAAAAAATTCAGAAAGAAACTCTAAATACAGAAAAAAAAACAACTCAAAAATAAATAAAACAAAAAAAGCAAAAAAATTAAGAAAATAAAAAGCCCGTCTACTGGACCAAAGTGGCCTGCATACGACTAGAAACACAACTTTCTATTGGGCCAGGATGCAGGCCCGCAAAGGCCCAGTAGACCCACAGGGCAGCACTGAACAGGTAGGCCCAGTAGGCCTGCTTAGGAGAGGAGCTCGAGAGAGCTACCGCACTAGGGCTTATAAACCAGTGCGGTAGCCCTTCGACTAGCGAGGTGGGACTAAACTTGCCGCACCGCACTGCGCCAGCGCACCCCTTTAGTACCGGGTCATGGCACCAACCGGTACTAAAGGGGGAGGTCTTTAGTACCAGTTGGAGCCACCACCCGGTACTAAAGGGGGGCACTTCCCTTTAGTACCGGGTCATGGCACCAACCGGTACTAAAGGGGGAGGTCTTTAGTACCAGTTGGAGCCACCACCCGGTACTAAAGGGGGGCACTTCCCGCCGCTTGGCCTGGCCAAAACAGACCTTTAGTACCGGGTCGTGGCACCAATCGGTACTAAAGGTCCATCCTATATATACAACAGTTGAAAAAATTCACTTTCCCTCTCTGTTTCTTGCCTCCGTCGCGCCGCCCTGCCCCGATCGACGCCGTCCCCGTTGACGTTGCGGCCCCCTCCCCTCGTCGCCGACCCCGGCCGTCCCCGCCCCTCGTCGCCGCCCCCGTCGACGTCGCCGCCCCGGCCGTCCCCGTCCCCGTCGTCCCCGTCGCCGCGCCCGCCCCGTCGTCGCCGGCCCGTCCCGTCGCCCCGTCGTCGCCTCACCGGTGAGCTCACCCCGGCCGCCGTGTTCACACACACACATGTACACACTACACACACACACACACACACACACACACACACACACACACACACACATTATAGAATTTTAGTTATATAATTTTTTCTGTTCTTTAGTTATAGAAATGGTTAGAAATTATTGTTTTTTGTAGTTATAGAAATATTTTTAGAAATGTTAGTTATATATAAATGTTATAAATTTTTCCTGTTTTTTAGTTATAGAAATATTAGAAATGTTATAATTTTTTCTGTTTTTTAGTTATAGAAATATTAATAAAAATGTTAGCAATTTTTCTGTTTTTTAGTTATAGAAATATTAGAAATGTTAGTTATATAATCAGAAATGTTAGAAATGTTAGAATTGGTTTTAGTTAGATGAATTAGATTAATGTCAAATTGTTAGAATTTGCATATATAATGTTAGATTAATGTTACTTTTTGCGGGCATATAGTATTTGTTCTCGACGATATGCCTGGCCCGCATCCTTGCCGTCGACCCGTTCGTGACGATGTCATGCTTCGGAGGACCCATGTCCGGGACTGGGCTCCGCCAGGCTGGCATTGGGAGGTGCTACCTGGAGGGGCGCGCCGCTTGGTGAGGAACCCGGCCTCGGGTCCCATCGTCGACCCTGATCTCCTTTGGTGGCGTTCGCGTGGGCTACATTCGGTGCAGAGGCAGCCGGCCCCGCCGGAGGTGGTGCGTCGCCGTGTTAGGGAGGAAGACGAGCACCTCCATCGCTACATGGCTGCTATGGACGACGTCAGGTTCTCCACTACTTGGCAGGTTCTTTGGGCAGATGACCAGAGATATGATCATGTGATGGTTCCTTCTCTTTGGGTGTCCACCGCCCGCGCCCCAGGAACCGCGAGTGGCGCCCTAGATTCTTCTGTAGTACTCGATCTTTATTAGGTACCTAGCCAGTGATGTATTCGATATATAATATTCGAGACGCTTTATTCGAGATTATATATATTATTCGAGACGATGATGTATTCGAGATTATATATTAATCGAGACGATGCATATATATTATGTACTATATGATTCAGTTTGTCCTTATTGATTGCATCCATTCATTGTAATTAATTTGAATACTAAATTGTTCTATATTTCTTCTGTGTTAGTTAAGTAAAAGTTATGGCGGACAATACTGGCAGAGACAGAGAAGAGGAATTGTTCGACATCATACGCAGCCCTGGCAGGCTAGATGATCTGAATGAAGCAGATGACGGCTCCCAATATCTGAACAATACCGGAGAGGGTGATGATGAAAAGATATTCGATCTCGACGACCGAGCTGATGAAGTCATGAACTATGATTCTGATTATGATGACACAAATAATGTTTATGATGACACAGAGAATGCCGATCTTCAAATAACAAAGACTACCGGCGAGGTATATTTATATAAGCAGGCATCTGGTGATCGTCACATGTTTTTTTTATTTTAAGATATATGAACGAATCGATCTTCCTTCTTTTCAGCCCTCCGGGTCGAGCAAATCTGCTTCTACAGACAGCAGGACAAAGCGAGGCCCGAGCAGATTGTTGAAGGACGGTGTAAAGTACAACATCAACTCCGTCAAACCTAGTGGCGAACCCCGATCGCCTAAGAACATTGCAAACAAGTGGACTCGTCAGTGCGGAGTTCTTGTGAAGGACAAACTCCTGATCTCCATTCAAGAATGGAAAGAGACAAAGACTAAACGTCCAGGTGTTACTTGGGTCGACGACAGAGCCAAAAAAGACCGTTGGGATTCTTTGATGGAACATTTCACCCTACCAGATTATTTCACTAAAGCAGATGTGGACAAAGTGAAGGGCGCTGCTCTTAAGAAGATGGCAATTGCATTCAACACCCACGAGAAAACTGTATGGGCCAACTACCTCGCTGCAAAAAGGAAGACTCCAGAGTTCACGGGAACACTAGAGTAGCAAAGAGAACACTGGGACGATTTCGTGAAATTCAAGGGTTCAGAAATATCTAAGGAACGGTCGATAAAAAACAAGGCCAATGCCGCAAAAAAGACGCAGTTCCATAGGCTGGGTCCAGGTGGCTACGCGGTGGAAATGCCTAAGTGGGATAAGTCTGAGCAAGAGATGGAGGGTGCAGGGGTCACTTTGATTACTAGGAGCTGGCCCCCCAGGTGCAGAACTTGGTTCTATGCGCATGGGGGGCGTTGGACCCGAAGACAGGCCTGGTTTCGAAGATGGCAAGTCTAAAAGGAGCCGAACAAAAGATACTTGACGCAATAGAAGAAGCTCGAGCGGGGGTGTTCACGCCCAACAGAGAGAACGACGAGCTTACGCACGCCCTGGGAAATCCTGAACACCCGGGAAGAACACGAGGCATGGGCGTTATTCCCTGGTATGAGGGCTTTTCGGACTGGAATGACGACTACAGGTCCCGTGCAAGAAAGAAGATGGAGGAGGAGGAGAAGAGGAAGCTAGAGGAGGAGCAGAGGAAGCAGGACGCAGAACGCCTTCAAGGCCTAGAAGCAAGGCACGAGGACTTGGCCCTCAAATTCCAGCTGCAGCAGCAGATCGACTCACTTAGCCAGGAAAGGGGGTCTCAACAGCGGCAGCAGCAAGCGGATGATCGTCCATCATTGGATAGCACCGTACCATCCATGCCGAGAAGACTCGTTGGTTCTGCCCCGGGCGACACACTGCTGGATACGTACCACCCTGTGGATGACATCATAGAGAACACTAACTGTGAGCTACACTCCAAAATGAAGAACATATCCATGAAGGTGGCGGACGGCGTTGCTTTCACAATTACCCCTGAAGCAACCTTCCATTGCATCCCGATTCCAGAGGGCTATGCTCGTGTCATGGTTGATGAAGTGGTGGAGCCATATTCGATGTTAGTACTTGACATTGCTGGAGGTGACAGCGAGCGCACACTGGGAGATGTCGTACATCGTATCATCCTATGGAGAAAGGATTGCATCATCTTTCCAAGTCCACCGACACCGCATCGTCTGCCGACTCCTCCTCGAAGTCCGCCACCGAGTCAGCAGACTCCCGCTCCTCCAAGTCCACAAACGCGTGAGCCGACTCCTCCTCGAAGTCCGCCACCTCCTCCAAGTCCCCGAACGCTTGAGCAGACTCGTCCTCCTTCATGTCCGGCAAAGCGTCAGGCCACTCCTCCTGCTTCAAGTCCGGCACGACGTCAGCCACGTCAGCCGTCTCCACCGTCTCAGCAATCGCAGAAGAGACACGCCGCAGCTATGGTGTGTAGCGGTACGAGTCAAGGTAGTACAGGAAGTACAGGCGGAGACAAGCGATATAAATATGGTCCAAGCCTCGCTCCTCTTCCTCAGAGGCCTTACGACATGACCGAGGAGCAAAACGCAGCCATAGTGCGGGCCCAAGTGGACGCCCATTTTGGACCGAACCCGGTACCGCCGCCAAAGGAGAAAGTGCCTGAGAAAACGATTGACCACTTCATTCGTATGGCTAGAGCACCAGCTCCCAAGCCTGTTGACTCAGACTATGAGCGTCAAATCAGGAAGCTACATTGAGCACGGCTACAGAAGGAAGCGAGCTCGAGCTCGAGCCAACAAGTAGCTGGCAAAAAATGCGGGAAAACCGTTCCCCAGCTGGGAGAACAGGCGGCGCAAGCGATCCCCCTGCTTGTTGTGCCAACAACACATGAGAGGAGTATGCGCGCCAAATATTATTGTGGGCAAACCGTTAGCGTTCCCCAGCAGGGCGATGTGGTAATAACGGAGGAGCATATAATGCAGGCTGGAATGCTCAAGATCTCTGTTGGACAACTCCTCGAAATCGAGCCCATGTCTCCGCTTAGAGAATCGGAAATAAAATGGAAATATGTCCGGGGCCAACCTTTGGTCCATCCAGACAAGGTCAAGGACCTCCCAACGAGAATGTATGAATTGCATCAATGGTACATGAACATTACCAAGAATTCCAATCGAGAGTCCCTCATGGTGAATGTCAAGCATGAGCATTATTACCATGAGAAAGCTCTGACCATTGAGTATCCAGAACTATTTCAGTTATACAATCAAGACGCACTCGACAAGTCTATCGTCAGTTGCTATTGTCTGTAAGTGATTTCTTTCTGTAATTTAAGTCTCAAGCTAGTTATGTAGTGATAATTTTGATCAATCATTACATGTAATTATCCTCACTATATTCTTTTCTGTGGTATTATATGCAGGATGAAGATGTATGAAATGAAAAAATCTGGACGCTATGGCATTGGGTTCATTGACCCAAATACCATTAATGAAGACATATGGAAGCTTCCATTTTATCAAGCAGGTGTAGAGGAAAGCATGCTAGAGTTCTTGAAGCGCCTCAATAGCAATGAAGACATACTACTTCCTTACAACTTCCCATGAGTCACACTGTCTTGTACTACAAATTCTGTTTTTGCTTACTAGCTAGCTAGATGTTAATAATTAAGTGTATACGGTTTACGGTAGTTGATTAATTTTATGCACATGCCCGCTTAATTAATACATGCAAACGTGTGCGCACGCAGTTGGCACTGGGTCTTGATAGACATTAAAGTTGAGGAAGGAAAAGTTGAATTACTGGACTCACTAACTAAAGAAGATAAAGACTTCACCATCGTGAAGGGGATAGTCAACAGGTAATTTCAATCATTATTAACTATATATATCTCGGCCTATTATTAGTTCGTCATTTCCTGATATGAACTATTTAATAACCCCTTTATTAATTTTCTTTGCCGGCGGGCAGGGCATGGGTAAAGTTCATCAAGGTGACTCCAGGCAAATGGGCAAAAAAGTTGTTTTGGCATCGACCAAAGGTAAGTAATTAAGTAGTACTAGCTAGCTACCATCTCTTTAATTCTTGTTTCAATATCATTAATTAATTATCATGCTTGATTAATCATTATCTGATTCAATTTCATTCTCGTAAAGGGCCTGAAGCAGGCGCCGGGGAATAATCTGTGTGCATTCTACGTTTGCGAGAACATTCGCATGATGGCGTCCGAAAGGAGCAGATCTGATAGACAGGACTGGATACGTTTGTCAGAACACTATTCAAACCATTATCGATATCTAGTCACACAACTAACACACATGCATATTGATCTCCTTCTTAACAGTTCAGAGAGGTGCGGGATAAGCTCCTACCATCGGACCGCATACTAGCACTTCAAGAGGAAATAGCCGGATTTTTGCTCGACCAGGTCATAGATCCCAAAGGAGAATACTATTACCCGCTACCGCCCCCATGAACCACTTGTCATCGTGGTCCGGAGGCACCAAGGCAACATATGTAGGAAAAATTGTATATGTATATACATGTGTATGTGTGAATAATTAATGGTGTTCCTTGTGAGACATTCGATGATATATATTTATAAATATGCATAACGTGTACAATTTGTAGTATCGTGAAATACCAGCAAACAAAAAAGAATTAAATGGAAAATAAAGCCAAAACCCACCAAACATTTAGTACCGGTTGGTGTTACCAACCGGTACTAATGTCCTACACTCACCCGGGCCTGGCTTGTGCCACGTGGTGACACTTTAGCGCCGGTTCGTGACGAACCGATACTAAAGGAGGGGGGTCCTTTGGTCCCCACTCTTTAGTGCCGGTTGCCGAACCGGCACTAAAGGCCGTTACGAACCGGCACTAAAGGCCGGTTCTGCACTAGTGTATAATGTGCTAATAGATAATAATAATGTGCTTATATATATGAAAAAATATTAACTCACTAAAGGGGACATCAGAATTATTCTCGTTTACATAGTCTTGGTCTTCTTAACTACAAAGTGGGCATAGAAGCATCATGTATACATAGGAGCTAAAAGATGCCAAACTTTCTCTATCATGGTGACCAGAATATTTGGTTCAGATGTTTATTATCACTCCCCTAAAAAGAAGATACATATTATCACCGACCCATCAAGCCTGAAATTTAAGGTTTGTATTTCTTCACACGTAATC
>LR880967.1:6139491-6172149 GCA_904067115.1 Aegilops sharonensis
AACACTTCATGTCATGTTTGTTTCATGCTCTTGGGGCATTTCATCAAACACCTTATGTGCATAAGAGGAACCAAAAGCAAACCTACACCCACTTGTGAAGAGAATGGCTCCAAATGGCTAAGTGTTGGCTGCTGGATGGGTATATATAGGGGAGGGGCTTTAGTCGCGGTTGGCCAGGCCAACCGCGACTAAAGGTGCCCGAAGGCCTTTAGTCGCGGTTGGCCTGGCCAGCCGCGACTAAAGCCCCTCACGTGCACCAGCTGGCCACCGAGCGCCCAGGGCCCAGGCCTTTGGTCGCGGTTCACCTCCAGAACCGCGACTAAAGGTCCCATTAGTCGCGGTTCCTACAGCTTCGCGACTTATGGGCTGGACGGAAAGCCTGTTTTTCCACTAGTGAGGATGGTCACTGTCCGCTTGGAGCCCACTGCACCGCCTTCCTAGGTGCAGGATCATCACTGTCCGCGCATGGTCTTTGTCGTCATGTTATTGGGTTCTTCTTCGCCTACTTTGAACTTCGTCATCGCGCTTCTGCAGGCAACCAGCGTTGCCTCTTCATGCTACTTATGGTTCCGTCGACCACACCTTTGTCTTCATGCATCACACGCTCATCACCAGTGTCGCCATTTCTTCCCCGACCACTTCATTTACTCCGGCAACCGTGGGTAATATCAACACCTTCTACCCCACTGCCATTTCGAGCCACATTAGTTCTAGAGCCCTCCTATGCTGGTTCCTCCAACATGTTGTACAGTTCGTGATGGTCCCAGTCTAAGCATGCCTGGTGCTGAAAAACACCAACGTGTGCCTTCATCCCCGATGTGTCCTGGGGTTGGCAAAACCGGTGCAGCGCCTCGTCTACAATAGCATCGAAAACATTGCCTTTGGCATCGACATGCTCCTTGACGACTGCCTTGATCACGTCCACAATTCCAAGACGCCTCCTAGCTAGAGCCGCGGCTCCACATGTGGCTGCCTCGGCACCAGCCACCCCGGCCTCTACATCAATCATAGCATCCCTCGCACGGCTGGCTCGATCACGACTACAATGTCCCACGCTCTCTGCTAAGGGAGTTGATGTTGAACTTGGTGGTACCATCATTGTAATCCCTCGCCATACCATGTTTTATTATAATCTGATATAAGCAAGGTTAGGGTTGTTATTTGTAGAGCGCAGGCATGCCTCGCTAAAATATGTGCCTCGTATCCGTCCGATGACGCAAGGTGGGGTTCCATGCCAAAAACCAATGCACATTTAATGATGTCAGTTGGCTTGCTGGAGCCGTCCATGACGATCCTTGCTTCATTGCATCGTAACTACAACATCTGAAAACTTTGGAAGAATCCCCCCCCCCCCCTCCCACGCGCAGCCCCGCTTGAGCGACTCGGGGGGCGAACCCTAGTCGCACCGGCGGGCGTTCCTCCCTCCCTCCCCATCCTCCTCGCCGCCGCTTGAGGCAGCCGCCGGGCAAGCCAGGTGCGTTGCCAAGGATGGTAGCGGCGGGGCTTCCGGCTGCCCCGCCTCCATGCGTGGGGCTTTTGGATCTGGAGCAGCGGCTCCATCGGCGAGGCACCGCCGGTTCTTCGGCAAGTGGCGGCGCGAACGATGGATCCGGGGTCCTGGCCGCGCGGGCAGTGGGATTCCGGTGGTCGAGGGCGGCGGTGGTGTCTTCTGCGTCGGCGCCGTTGCGTGAGATCTGGCGCCCCTTCCTCCCTGCTTCGGCGTGCGGGCCTCCTAGTCAGGTTGTGCTTCCCTGGGTTGCCGGCCCTTGCTCAGGAGGTGCTGGTGGTGGTGGGGATCTGCTCCGGGCAAAATCCCTGGCCAGCCATGGCCGGCCACACTGACGGCGACTCCAGTGAGCGCCATTTCCCTCCTTGGAGGCGTCGGTATGGGTTGATTCCCCCACTTCACCCTCTTCTAGGTCTCCCGGCGAAAATCCAAACTTTGTTGGGCGGCGGCGGCGCCCTCGGTGCTGTTCCCTTCTTGAAGGCGCCACTTTGGGGGCCTTGTGGTCTGGTGGCGCTTGTGGGTGGTGGGTGGTGGCAGCGATGTGACCCTCCTGTCCTAGCGTCAACTTCCCTCCTTCAGTGCTGGATGCGTGTGGCGGCGATGCTCTACTCAAGGTGAGCCTTCGGTGTCTCGTTGGGGATGCTCTGACCCTCTCTATGTGGCCATCTTGCGGCGGCATCCATCCCATCTTGCGGCGGTGCCGCGCCTTCGATCCAGGCGAGAAGGAAGTGGCCTTCTTCAAAGATGGTGTTTCGGATGTGCCGTGCTGGGGCCTGTAGGTGCATGGCGATGGCAGGCCCCGCTGGTGTCGGCCCTCTCTGCAATGTGTTATTGTTCCTGGTGCAGCATCCTCAAAGGAGGACCTCAGCTTCTTCGGCTTCGCTCACAGTTCATATTCTTCAGTTGTCATAGCGTGTGAGTAGTAGTTTGGTGTTGTTCGTCGTCTTTGTATCTTTCCGTCATGTTGTTTTTTCCTTTTTTTTTGCCTGAGGGCTTATGCTTGTAATCCTGGCCGGTTGATGGCTTTGTTAATTAAAAATCCGGGCTAGGCTCGAGCCCTATCTCGGGCTCGGCTCATACCTTTTCTCTAACTACAGCATCCAGATCATCATCACTTATTTCAATACTGCTCAATACCATGGAAAAAAATTAGGCTAATAAGATTGGGGGGCAACAACACCACCCCCTCAGGCGTCGATGGTAGGTAACACAACGGGTAAATACAAAGACTTGAAGTTCACGGGTCACAACTCGCCAAGGAAAAGAGGAGCTAAGATGCGTCACGAAGTAATAATAAATTCAAACACCACTAGGATATGTCCCTTCGTTAAAAGTTGTTGTGACAAGTGGATAGGCATTGTTAAGTTGCAGATCGCGATCGCCTTGGAACTAATACGACGATTAGATGTGGCAGCAGACTTGAGAACTCTTTCTCTCGGGAAATTAGACTCTGCAAACAAAACAGAAGCTAGGGTTCCTGCCTCTTGTCGGCACCGTCACAGGTACGCCTTGTCTCTGGTGGCCCTAGGACCATGGGGGCGCGGTGGATCTTGGCAAAGGCCGGCGGAAGGGCTCCATTTCTAGTCGTTTCTTTCAGTTTTGTTAGGGTTTGTGTACTGTTCAGGAAGGCGAGACGGCGGTGCCTCCCTGAAGATGGAATAATAGTCTCCCCGCCTAACCCCGTTCCGGCGGTGCGTCTAGTATCGTTGGTGGGCATGTCGAGGCGTGTCTCCGGCGGATCTATCTTTGGTGGATTTGCTCGTATCTCGTCGTTTTTTGTCTACGTTAGTGTGTCTTCGGTTTGGATCCTTACGATCTACGTTATTCTTCATCGACAGCGGTTGTTGTTTCTGATGCGCAGGACCTATGGGGCCTTTGCACGACGACTTCCCGACTGTCTACTACAACAAGTTGTGCCCGACTCCAGCGATGGAGGGCGATGACGGCGGTGTGCCTTCGGCTCGCTTCAGCGCTTATAGTCGTCGCTAGGTGGTTTAGGGATCTGGATGTAATTTTTATTATTTCTGGTGTTCGTTGTACTGCCATGATTGAAAATGAATAGATCAGAAGTTTTCCCGAACAAAATAGACTTTGTAAAGTCCTTAATTAAAGGGGAGCTCCTTGGGCTCTGCTCCATAGAGATATCAATCGCCAGGCAGAAATCAAAGTTGTTATGTCTTTGGGAAGGGGTTGTGAGCACACAGTTTTTCCATCAGCATGCGATCCATCGCTGAAGCATATGTTAGAGTATGTTTAGTTTAAGTGCAGGGACTCAAGGAGATCATGACTGACTGTACCGAGGGTCCTCTGCTTTATCTAGCATGGTATTTTTAGTGTGGCTCGCCGCCACTTTATGCTATCCAACTATAACATTGCATTGTACAAACTATGCCATTTGTCTCAACGTGCTGTAATTCGCATTCAACAAATTCGTAGGGTTCTGGGATGAGTGAATAAAAAAAGATCATTAAGAAAGAAGAAATAAAATGTGCCTCTTGATGTAAAGCACGCTCAATAAAGAGATAGCCATAGTTTGAGTTTTGTGCCTCTTGACGTAGGAAAATGGGAATATGAACATAGGGCAACAAGCATTCTTATTTTGCATGGTATAGTTTTTGAGTTTTGCTTTGTTACACCCCCTAGGAAAGTTTACAGTTTTTGATGCAGATGAAAGTTGCAGATTAGAAATTGCCCCTTAAATACAAAGATATCAGATTGTTCTTATCTCCGTGTTTGATGCATTGAAGAATATGGATTAGAATTAGTTAATCGTGACTGCATGAGAATACCCTTTTTGAGTAAATTTTAAGTTTCGTGTAAACTTTTAAGGGGAGCGTACCAACGCAAAACTTGTAGTTTTCCCTCTTTCTTTTTATATTACTTGTCAATATGTTATATGTGAAGAAAATAAGCGATTGTTTGCTCTAAACTTTGACACCGCCGACTAGGAGGAGGAAGTCGCCCTAGTCCATAGAGGACATGATACCATCTTTGTGGAGTCTGAGCTAAGGCCATTTTGCATCAAAGAACAATTGTCTAGATTGTTAGAACTTTGCTAACATGGCTCTGGAAACTGAAGCCCCGAAGGGTTGTGTGAGTAGATAGACATATTAATAAGGCGAAAGTGGGTATAGTGTAGTGCTACTCTATATATGTTCGGACCAAGGAACAAGTGCATGACCTTATAAAAAATGAGGCCAATTCTTGACGCAAATTTATTAAAAAAATCTTAGAAGTTCTCCAGCTTATCTAGAATTATTACATCATGTTTTGTAAGCTCTCAAACAATATAGTACTACAAATACGAGAGTGTTCTCAACGGAACTTCTCTTATTCCAAAGAAGAAATCTACATTTTTTGTAGTAGAGTGCAAATGTTGAAGCTGAAGATGCGTCATCATAGGATCGACAAATAGATAAATATCGTAACTTCTGCATCACTTGGACTGCACTTCTTTGTTCCACATGTGTGGAACGGCTCTGAGTTGCAGGTCATACCTTTTGCTTACCGTCAGCCCAAATTTCTCAGACATGTCAAGTGAAGCTCCATCAGGAAGTATCCAGTTGAAGTGATATAATAGGTTGGCCAATACGATGTCCAAGGTCGACGTGCTGAACAACATTCCTGGGCACAGCCGTCGCCCAGATCCAAAGGGAGTGTATTCAAAGTATGTCCCATTGTAATCTATGCTGTTGTTTTCAAATCTCTCGGGCTTAAACTCTTCAGGGTTCTTCCAGTATGTTGGATCTCTAGAAATTCCAAACACATTAACGTACACATTGGTGCCTTTGAGAATGTTGTAGCCCATCATTTTACAGTCCTCTCTGGCCTGGCGGGGGACTAACGGACCAGGCGGATGCAACCTAAGAACTTCTTTGATGACCATCCGTAGGTAGTGGAGTTCTCCAAGGTCCCTGTTAGTAATTATAGCCCTTTTTTCACCTAGGACCTGACGAACCTCTTGTTGTGCCTTAGCCATAGCTTCCGGATGAATCACCAGTTCCGACATAGTCCACTCCAAAACGGTCGATGTGCTTTCTGTGCCCGCTGCAAACATGTCCTGGTGGATTTTGGTATACATACGTATAAATCAATACTATAGTAGTAAGAAGAAAATTATTTATTGAACGGGAATGTATGGTTCACAAAACATAAATACTAATACGAAAATGTATAGTACATATAGGAAAGTGTCATAAAAAAAATACTCACAAACAAGACGGCGCCTATGGTGTCTGTCGTTAGAGGGAATGCCAACGAGAGGCCTCCTCCTGCAGCCTGAGCAGCACGTCAAGGAGATCCTCGTCGTCGGTGGCACCGTTGCCGGGATCCAGCGACTCTTTGCGCCCCTTGATAATCTCAGCGATTATCTGATGGATGCGGCCACAGCTCCTCTTCATGTGGCGCTCGCCATTGCTCAGCCACCGTGACAACGGAGATGACGGGAAGAGGTCGACGAGGCAGAAGCCACCCAGCAGCCGGAACACCTCGTCCAACTCGCGGAGGTACTCTTCCTGCTGTGGGAACTTGCCCCCGAAAACTGCCTGCGAGATGACGTCGTTGCTGAGCGCGGCCACCATCTCGCTGATGTTGACGGTAGCACCGGCGGAGGCCGTGATGGAGCGGACGAGGTCGCCCACCTCCTTGGCCCGGATGCCCTCCATGCGTTTGACCTGCTTGGAGCTGAGGAGCTCCACGACACACAGCTTGCGCATCTGGCGCCAGTGGTCGCCGTAGGGGGCGAAGAGGAGGCCCTTGCCGCCACGCCCAGCGATGTCCAGCGTCACGCTACAGGGCCGGCCTGCGAGCGCCAGGTCGTTGGTCTTCATCACCAGCGCTGCCCCCTCGGCGCTGGAAACGATCACCGTCGAGACCTCCCCTAGCTTCAGGAGCATCAATGGCCCGTGCCGGCGAGACTGCTCTGTAATGGTGCGGTGTGGGAGGAGGCTGAGGACGTGGTGGAGGCTGCCGATGATCGGAAGCGTCCATGGTCCGGGAGGCAGCTCCTGCTTGGCCGTGCTTCTACCACCAGAGGAAGCTTTGAGGTCGAGAAGCCAACAGACCAACACCGTGGCAAGGGCTACGAGGCATAAACTAATTAGCACCTCCATGTCAATACTGCTGTGATGTGTTTCAAGCTTTCCGCTAGCTGGTAAGAATATATATACGCGTATGCGGTGAACGGAAATGCAACTCCACTGCTAAGTTAGCGAAAACGTATTATTGATAAGAGAGTGGGTTTTCAGCTTCCGGGTGCTCCTACACCCTCTATGAATAGTAAATTCAGAAGAAGAAAAAAAATCTGAAACTTTCTAACATCACATATGATCAAACTTCGTAGGTGCATGTAAGAAATAATGGTCTTCAATCACTATTCTAACCACTCCATGGTGATGTCATGGAATGGTCTTGTAACATTATTTTCTAATGAATAAAGATGATATTTGAGGTCAAAAAAAGTCATGGAATGGTCTTGTCTAGAGTAGGTAGGTAGTATTCTATTACTCTATAACTAGTATAAAAGGAATGGATTGCGGCGTATCGGTGCCCAGCCTCATCTGCATCCGGTCAGTAAAAAAATCAAAATAAATACTAGAAAAATTCACAAAATTTCAATTTTTTTCTGTCTGGTAGATAATTTGATGCGTGAGGTTTGCTCTAATTTTTAGATCATTTGGACATCTGAGCAGCTCTCAGCAAAAAAGACAAATCGGGTCGGAACAGTGCGTGAACAGTAAACATTTTACAAACCACGGATTTGTCTTTTTTGCCGAGAGCTGCTCAGATGTCCAAATGATTTAAAATTTGGAGCGAACCTCATGCATCAAAATATCAACCACACAATTTTTTTTGGAATTTTTTGAATTTTCCTAGTATTTGTTTTGATTTTTTTTCATCAGGGTGGATGCAGCTGAGCCCGGGCTGAGAAATGGATTACCGTGGAATGCTCTCACTGAGAGTAGTGAAGCGAGCGGCAAAATGGAGCAAGCCCCGGAAATATCTCATATGCTCCTCCTCCTCCTCCATTACTCAACACCGGAGCTCCGTGGGCGAGCTCATTCCGGCATCAGGCATCCGATCCTAGTTTGGGCTAACAATTGGAATCAGAGCTCCACATTGCCATTCCGAAGTATATGCTGAAGGACGGCATCGCCGGTGACACCTCCAAGACCGAGGAGCAGATCGTAGCTAAGGGAGGCGCGCACGGCTGATGCGCTCATGCCACGAGGCAAGCCGAGAGGCAAGCTGGGTGTGCCACGCTTTGTGCATGACGTGGGTATGTCTAGCACCTCCTTCCCCCTCCTCACACGCACCAACTACCCAAGCTGGTCGCTCCTGATGAAAGTCATGATGGGGGCGCAAATATGTGGAAAGCAATGGAAACCAGTGATGCCTGACGAAGACCGGCTGGTGAAGAAGGCAATCATTAGCTCCGTCCCACTGGAGATGGTGTCCACGATTGGTACTAAGAAAGAGTGGGACACCATCAAGACTCTACGCATCGGCGTAGAGCGCATACGAGAGTCGAACGCACAACCTTGTGCCTCTCGTATGAGAAAATCTAGTTCAAGGCCGGTGAGCAAGTCGACGCCTTTGCCATGCGGCTGCATGGTCTCGTCAAGGAGCTCGCGATGCTCAAGGATCCCATCAACTACAAGAGGGTGCTTCTCAAGTTCCTCCGCGTCGTACCCAGGCAGTACAAGTAGCTGGCCAGGTCCATTGAGAGCTTGGTGGATCTCTCCACCATGACTATTGAGGAGCTGGTAGGCTGCCTCGAGGTCCTCGTGGAGCGCAAAAAATGAAGTCGTCGAATGCAATGGCAGTGAACTGCTGCTCACAAGGGAGCAGTGGACCACGCGCTTAAGTAGCGCGACCGTGACAGCTCTTCTGGCAGTGTGGGAGGCGCCCCCACGGGAAGCAAAACTCGCGGCAAAGGTGGAGGATGCGACCAGAGCGTTGGCTGCAAGTGCGGTTGCAAGCCAGGGTTGTGCCAGCAACAGGACGGGCCTGGGCGAAGCTGCGGCGGTAATGGCAAAACCAGTGCCACTACTATAGCAAGCAGGTCCACTAGGCCCGAGATTTCCACCCGATGATAGACGAAGAGGCAGTCGCGACAAAGGCAAACCTCATGCAGGCAGACGTGGACGGTGGGTCAGCAATGATGCTGGTAAGTATCAAACCCGTGCAAGAGAGGTCAGGGTCTCCTGCGACAATGGCATGACAACCACCCATTTCATGCAATATGCAAAGAGCCCATCCATGGAAACCAACCCTTTCAGTGACAGGCCACACCCCGACAACGACGTTCTTGAGGCCTGTCGACTGGGAGGCGATGAAAGCCCATGTGTGGGGGAGGCACATCCGGCAACCACGTCCCCATCGACAATGGTCAAGCATGTGCAAGATGGCTCGGCAACGGTGTCCCCAACAACCTCGGGACCTGATAAGCCCGTGCAAGTTGGCACGACAATGGTGCATATGGCGGACCATGCCCCGACCATGATGCTGGCGGTCATCGAGTCCGTTCAGGACAGCACGGCGACTCAGGCCAACCACACTCCGACAATAAGCTGTTCGTGGTCTATTATGTTGACGGGAGATGGCTCCCTGACAATGGCATGTGCGTGCAGCTTCACCTTCCTCAACGACGAGAGAGCCATGACCACACCCATGCTTGCAGGCGACAAGCATACTGAGGGTTGGTTCCTCGACACCGACTCCACGAACCACATGACTAGTTCGGTCGACATATTCGCGGAGCTGGACTGCTCGATCACCGGGAAGGTGCGGTTCGCGGATGTAGCCGTGGTGGACATCCATGCATGGCCGCCGGACCGTCGTCTTGGCCGACGAAGAGGGTGATCATAGGGTGTTCACGGACATCTACTTCATCCCGGCGCTCAAGAGCAGCGTCGTGAGCGTTGGACAGCTTGACGAGGGCTGGTTCGACATTGGCATCCGTCGCGGTCACCGTGCGCAATCAGCAAAAGAGGTTGCTCATCGAGAATGGTGTCGCCGAGCGAGAAACCAAACGGTGCTCAGGATGGCACGTTACATGCTCAAGGCAAAGCAGCTGCCGACCAAGTATTGGGGGGATTCTATGCTCATGGCCATCTTCATCCTCAACCGCTGCTTCACGATGAGCGTCGACGGCAAGACGCCCAACGAGGCATGGTATGGAAGAAAGCCTGACGTACACTTCCTTTGCACCTTTGGCTGCATCGCGCGCGTCAAAACGGCACGCCCACAGCTGAAGAAGCTCCTGCTGTACGCCTTGGCTGATGTGGGCTCATGGCGATTTTACAAGCTCCGTTTGGGTTCATTACAGCTAGGAGCGTTGAATTATACAGCTTCGTACAGTTTTAGTGTCTACTTTACTCGGTGCCAAGTTGATGGTTGATTTTGTAACTAGTAGAAGCAATGAATTTAAATTTAGGTGTCGAATAATAAACCCATGAGAAACTTAAAAGGAGCGAGTGTTTGTGGGTTTAACAGAAGCTATGGAGTTGTCCATAGTAAATTGGATGTGACTAGCACATATGCCCGTGCGTTACAACGGGAGAAAAAATAATATGCATTTAAAGTTAGTGAGAATTATAAGTGCAAGCAAAACTCTGTGTGCACGAAAACAAGAAACATTTAGCTTCTCGGTTTCGTCGGGTGTGAAATAATCAATTAGCTATTTCTTCATTCATTGATCGAGGACATTTAAGAGTTTTCTTACGTCACTGTACACAAGAGAAGCCCCATGAATTATTCAATCTATTTTTCCTTTCAATCGTGAAGATTTTAAGGTATGAAGTTCTTGAATATTCTAGGAAACATGAACAATTTTTAAAATCCTGAACAGTTTTTTCAAAATTATGTACACTTTCAGAAGGAAACATAAACTATTTTCAAATACTAGAAAGTTTTTTAAAAATTATGTACACTACGCAAACAAGATTTGAAACTGGAACATCTTTCGAAATTGACAAATATTTTTTGAAAGCCAACTTTTTTATAAAAACATGAACATTATTTGAACTTGTCAACATTTTTTTAGAATTGGAACATGTGTTAAAAATTCATAACATTTTTCGAAAATGTGTATCTTTTATACACGAACATTATTTTGAATTGTGAAACTTTCACTAAAATAAGAATATTTGAAGCATTTTTAAAATGTCATTTTCCTTTTAGAAATCTCGACCAATTTTAAAAAACAATTAAAAATTTTGAAAAAATGGGAAACTTTTTTCAAGTTCCAAACATTTGACAAAATAGCAACACAATTTTGGAATTCTGACCATTTTCCAAAAAATTATTAAATGCTGAACATTTTTGAGAATTTTGAATTGATTAAATAAATCATATAAGAAAATAAACTTTGATGGAAAAAAAGAGATAGGGGAAGGAGAATAAAAATAGAAGTAAAAGACAGAAACAAAGAAAATTGGGCCAGCCCATTATTGGTTGTCCTGTGCAAAGCTCTGACTACTTGTCGCTCAGTGCGTAAAATAGAATTTTCCTAGCTGCATGGCAGAAAAATAAGTGGGCGGGCTTTGCTGGGCCACAGCGCACGGCCCATGCATAAAATGTTTTTCTTTTACAATAAAAGGACAGACCTCTGGCACTGACGGTGTACCACTCGGACACCGCCCAAGCCTTGTCGCACCTCCGCCGGTGTACTCGGTGCCCGCCCGGCTTTGCTTATGATGTCATTTAATGCCAGAACTGGCTGCAGCCCAGGTATCATCCGCACGTGCCGTATCCATCCTTGGAGGACGCCACGCCCTAAAGTTGTTCGGCCAAATGGCATAGCCAAATGATTTGAAGTTCTTGTTGTTTTGAAGCGAAGATGATTGATTTGTACTCAAAGAAGGATGATGGATTGTTGTGAAAGGTGTGGTTAGCGAGTAATGTGGGTCCATATGAAGGCACAGAGCGTAAGGACACAACATTTTAGCAAAGTGTGTGTGATTTCTTTCATGAGAGAAAGTGCTAGAACCCCTGCAGCACTGAAATGATCCATGATTGCAATTAGAAGTCGCTAGGATATCGATGGTATACTATTCAAAAGGCCGTCAATAAATATTGCGGTGTGTATGCACAAGTACAAACGGGGTGGCCAAGTTGCTCCTTACTCAAAGATCTTGCATGTTTTGCTTCATATTTCTCGTTGTGTTGGTCATTTGGTTGATTTTCTCAATGTTGCAACTTATTGATCATGTCGTTGTCTTTCTTTTCTAGCATGTGTGAGCATCCACGTTGTACCAAAAGATGGACAACAAGACATTCACATTGATGCATTGTTGGGTAAAATTGAATGTGCAAAGCACTTGGAGCAACTTTTCCCATTCCGCCAAGACCGCCATGGAGAAAGAAAATGATGAAGATGGCGATCCAGCAATATGAGGGCTTACACCGGCAACACATACGCCTAGAATCTTGCAGATGTAGAACAAGAAGTTCAAACTCGAGAAGAGTAAGCTTGATATAAAGAATACCTTTGAGGAGTCCAAGCTTTAGAAGTTCGAGGCTGAAAATTGAGGTCTTTGGCATGGACAGCCAGTTGTTTTGCCTCAGCGGTTGATGCATGTTAAAAACTTGTTGAAAATCGGATGCTTTTGGTAATGCTTGTAATTGTTGGCAACTATTTAATTGTTTGTTTTAATTCCTATTGGTCTAGATAAATTTATTAAATGTAGGAGTCCAAACCAGGGGCGGCATTATGTCACTCCGGTTGGATGTCCTTTGTCTGTCCGAATGGCCACTAATATGTCCATGGACATGTGGTGACGTCAATAGGTGTTTTCGTTGGCCCTTAGAGCAACTCCAACGCAGTGACCTATTTCGTCGACCCATGTCCATTTGGGTCACACCGGACAGAAATGCTAGCCCAACGTGCCGACCCATTCTCAAAATGTGTCCGTTTCGCGTCCGTGCGGACCAATTCCGGCCCAAATTTGGGCCTGAAATGCGTCGCCGTAGATGCGAAGCGGATGCGCCGCGTGTCCGCTTGGTGTTCGCCGCGTCCCCACATGGCTGTCGGTCAACTACCTCCCACGTCTTTATTAATGACGACCATAGACCACGGGGCCACACGTCAGCAATAGTGGGTGTCCTTTTTTAGTGCGAGCCTGCGAGGGGGCGGCCTCATCCTCTTCCAGCCTCTCGTCCCCATCTAGCCACCCTTTTGCTCCGCCCCCTGCAACAACCCTAGCCTAGCGCGCACCACCATGGGCTTCTTCGCCGGCAAGAACAAGGGCAAGGCCCCCGTCTCATCCTCTTCGCGCTCGCTCGCGATCCCTCCTTCCTCCGCCGGCGTGTGCCCGCCTGAGGAGGCAGCAGATAAGTGTCCTGGTGCACCAGGCGAGGTGGCACTGGGAGCACCGCATCCCCCTCCTTTACCCCGATGTGACCCTGCCACATGACTCGCATTTGGATCCAGATAGGATCCCAGTACTAGCGGTGCCGCGGAAGGTGCGGGCGCACGTGGAGGAGGTGCAGCGCCGGTGGGACATGCTAGCACCGGAGCAGCGCCTCAACCCCGTCTATGCATCAGACTCTCCTAATTGGGAAGTCTGGTTCGCCCTCGAGGACGAGGAGCAGCGCCGGTGCGGCGTCCAGCCAGGGATGGCAGTTTTGCCCATGGGTATGGGTACCCGTCGGTACCCTACCCGAAAACAATGGGCATGGGCATGGCTTGAAAACATTTTGTACCCACGGATAATGGGTATCCATACCTGCAAAATATATGGGTAAGGCATGGGTATGAAATTGCGCCCTTTGGTACCCAATGGATACCCAAAAAACTAATAAATGAAAATAACTTCTCTGACTTGTGGGGTCAACATCCAACTCCTATGACCCAAACCTAAATCTTGTATTCTCTAAACTAACGATAGCTCATAGGACCACAGTCACCTATTCGCCACTCCTCCTACGTCCTATGAATCGCCTCAAATGGATGAAATCTTTACACATTACATGTCAAACATCGGAGGAGCTCCTGGAGCAGTGGGAGGAGGAGCGCCGAGCCCGCGCTGCCCAGTCGGCGACGGTCACGCCGGTGCCAGAGGACATCGCCACAGCCTGGGAGATGGCGTTCTCCTGGGCTGGCCCGGCGCCGACGCTCGTCGACCACACCGGCCCCAAAGCTGATGACGAGGATGCCTAGGGCAGCGCGTCTCCTACTCGTTTTTAGTTTTATTAAATGTTTTTAATTAATGTAATGTGGACTCGTGGACAAAAGCCGGCATTTATGTTTAATTAACGTTTTTAATTTAAAAAAAATGTGTTATAAATTGTTTCGCACGCGAACTCAAAAGTTGATCAAGACAGCGTGCAAGCGCCAACCCAAAACACAAAATGGAACATGGATGTCCGCTGGCCTGACCCAAACAGACAATAAACACGTCCATTTGGGTCGGTCCGTTGAAGTTGCTCTTAGTGGTACCATCCAATTCACACGAAAATAATTCGGGAAGGGGGCCGAGTGAGTTGACAGCATGCAGTGATACTCCGGCCGCGCATTCACAGCGCTGCCGGGCGCAGGCTCTCACCGGTCTGAATCGAGAGGGATCTCAATGCCACTAGATCGGAAACATGTGATAAAATCTGAGCCAGATGTGGTCCATGCCACTCCTGCCATATGCGCATGCATGCACATATCTAAAGACCTGATCACATGTTTTTGATATAGTGTGACTCCTGCCATATGCACATGCACATGTCCAAATACTTGATTACCGTAAATGCACGGTCGAGTGCCACTGCATGCTGCCAGCTGCCAGCTCACTCGGTCTACGTCCCTAATGGTACCATTAACATGCTATGTTTTCACTAACATTCTATGTTTTGTCCTGGTAGGTGGAATATTTACAAGATACTAGTAAGATGCCCGTGCATTGCACGGAACATCAAGATTAAGGTGGATGGCGCCAGCAGCGGCCATCACATCAGTTTTTTCCATGGCCTTCTGAATGTGGTGGGAAAGAGATAAGGCTGATTCTGAGAAACAGGGAGTTGTTTGTAAATTCGGAAACAAGTGTGGGCATCTTTTTACAAAACTGTAGTAGTTTGCTTTGTATGCGTCATATCTAGATCCGACGGCTATTGATGAAAGATGGCAGGCACATCATCATCACCAACTCAGGTTTGTATAGCAGTAGAGATTTTAGGTGGACTGCCTGCCTGATCTGACAACGTGAGCTTTCTCCTATATGTTTTTTCCATCTCAGAGATGTGTCTGTATGAATTTTACTTATTTCACTATGTTGGGATCACTGGGAAGATATGTGGTGATACCAAGCCTTACATGCTACCATGATCGGGGTGTTTTTGATCATTTTACAAAAAAGAAAAAACATTCAAAAGTTTCAAAATTACGCATAGGTATAATAGCTTTTTACATGCCGTCAGATCTGAGATCCAATGACCGAGAAAGCTGTATCACGGTAGCACCTAAATTTCGGTATCACCTGCAATTTTGCAACTTTTGAATGACTTTTTTTAAAATCTTCAAGAACTCCCCGGAGCTGTCGGATCCCAGAACCCTCTATCATGGTAACACGTAAGCCTTGGTATCACTAGATATCTTCCCTGGGTCACTTGCTATGTTTTTCAATAAGTTATCTTCTCATATGCATCCATACTACTCACTTGGAGTAAAGCATGTACCTGATTGTTCATTTGGTTTAACTTTGTGGAGTTGTTGTATATATTATTTTTGGAGTATTTCATGATCTGTGTTGTGGTACTGAACTATCCACATACACACATGGTGTGCATGTTTTTGTGTGTGCATTGTGTCAAGGTAGCATCTTAGGATCGATATTATGTGGAGGCTAGCGCTGATTGATAGGTCTGCATAATGTCAGTCCCAGGGCTAGCTATTATTCTTCACAGATCAAGTTATAATTTAGCGGAATGTTATTTTGAAAGTAAATAAAAACAGACATTTGAGATATAGCATTGGATGGCCGGCTCCCACTTCAGTGTTCATGGGCAGGTCCCGCGATCCGCGGGCAAATGCAGTGTTTGGTTTACGGGTGCGTGTGTTGGAGATGCCCTTAGCCGTCTCTCTTTCTCTCTAAAAAATAAGTCGCCTCTCCAAAAATGGATATAAATCCATCTCCTCAACAGCAGTGTTGCTCAGCTCACCTGTCATATTATCACTCGATTCTTCCGCATCCGTTAGAGCTGCATGCCTACACGTACGTCCTCAATGGCGCCGTCGACGGAGACGAAGGAGTTCAACGTTGCTACGTCAGCGCTCCCGGCACACTTCATTCTCGTCCCCCTCGTGGCGCAGGGCCACACCATCCCGATGGTGGACCTTGCACGCCTCCTCGCCGGACGCGGTGCGCGCGTGAGCGTGGTGACCACACCCTGGAACGCCGCGCGCCTCCGGGGCGTCGCCGACTCTGCGCGGCGCGCCAAGCTGCCCCTAGACATTGTCGAGCTCCCGTTCGCGCCGGCCGACGACGGACTGCCCCCAGGCTGTGGCGACGACATCGACACCTTAGTCCCCATGTTCCATGCCCTCCACAGGCTCGCCGGCCCCTTCGAGGCCTACGTGCGCGCGCTGGGGCGGCGGCCCGGCTGCATCATCTACGACAGGGCGAACGCGTGGACTGCCGGCGTGGCCAGGAGCGTCGGGGTGCCGCTGCTCTTCTTCCACGGCCCTTCCTGCTTCTACTCGCTCTGCGAGCTCAACGTCGCCACGCACGGACTTGTTGAGGAGCGCGACACGTGTGTCATGCCAGGCCTGCCGGTGCGCGTGGAGATGACCAGGGCTACCTGCTCCTCCGCCTTCTTGAGCACTCCTGCGTGGGAGGCGTTCCAGAAGAACGCCATGGAGGCCATGCGCCTGGCCGACGGCGCCATCGCAAACACTTTCCTGGACCTCGAGGGGCAGTTCGTGTCGTGCTACGAGGCGGCGCTGGGGATGCCGGTGTGGGCGCTCGGGCCGTTGTGCCTCAGCGACCGCGACGAGACGGCCCTGGCGTGCCGCGGGGACAAGGACAGACCCACCGCCGTGGACCAGAGCGCGGTCACCGAATGGCTCGACGCCATGCGCACCGGCTCCGTTGTTTACGCCAGCTTCGGCAGCCTCGTGCGGGTGCTTCACGAGCAGCTGTACGAGGTCGGGCATGGCCTCGAGGGCTCGGGCAGGCCGTTCCTTTGGGTCGTGAAGGAGTCCGAGGCGGCGGCCTCGCCGGAGGTGCTAGAGTGGCTGCAAGCCCTGGAGGCGCGCACCGCCGGGCGTGGCCTCGTGGTGCGCGGCTGGGCGCCGCAGCTCGCCATCCTGTCGCACCGCGCCGTGGGGGCCTTCGTGACACACTGCGGCTGGAACTCGCTGCTGGAGTCGGTCGCACACGGCGTGCCGGTCGTGACGTGGCCGCACTTGGCAGACCAGTTCCTGAACGAGCGTCTGGCCGTGGACGTGCTCGGGGTGGGCGTGCCCGTCGGCGCAGCCGTGCCTGACGGCGAGGCCGTGATGGTGGCACGCCGAGACATCGCGCGGGCGGTGTCGGAGCTCATGGGCAGTGGCGACGTGGCCGAGGAGAGGAGGAGGAAGGCCAAGGAGTACGGCGAGAGAGCTCGCACAGCCATGGCCATAGGAGGTTCGTCGTACCAAAATCTGACGCGGCTAATACAGAGATTCACGCACAATGATGCCAAGGAACAGTAGATAAAAGCTCGGAATAAAAGGATACTCGAGTGTAGTGCCAAAAAACACCTTACATCATGAGACGAAGGGCAAATCCTGAAAACTACACAAGTGACGAGTTCATAGATATATCTTCCATGCGCAAGTTTTAATCCATCGATCCAATGAAACGTAATCACCGGACAACGTCTTTGTAGTTTTCTGTACAAACATAATGAAATAAGAACAAAAAAACAAAACTAAAATAATGAGTTTTGTAAAAACAAACAATGAAATAGTGGCATTGGTATTATCTTTAAAGACGAAAGAAAATGAAAATTAAACAAAACAACCAATGAGAAAAATCTGCACACAATTTACACAAAAAGTGCGTCTTTTAATAATATGCAAGAATAAGAATATAATAATGCTATTTTATAATAAAATATTTCATAAAAACAAATGTATTAGTGGCATTTGTAATACCCTTAAATAAAAAACTAAAAAATAATGAAACTAATGAAGTTATTAAGTAAGAATGAATTAAGCCAGACACCAACACTTCAAAAGCTGCCTGATTTTCATGTTGAGAAAAGAGTGAAAAATAGGCAGAGAGTCCTAATATATTTTTTCAACACAGAGTTCGATTATGCACGGTTGATTGCCAATGGATTTGCATGAAGATCTAAAGAAGACCTTGATGTAACCATTGCCTTGCTGATGTTAATTACGTTGTGTTTTTGGCCATGTGTTCGTTTAAATGATTGTTTATGTTGCACCAATAATGATGTCAACTTTTTCTCCATTTAGGTAGAAACAAATAGTATGGTTTTGCAAATCATGTGTGATTTATTCTTTTGCGGTATATCAGGTTGTGATGTGTTATTATGTGCTCATTTGTCGCAGGTGGAAATCAAAACACTGCGGGGTGGTTAAGCAGAGACCGATGATCTAGGATGTGTCTCACAGATTCTAGTAGAAATAATTTCACCTGAATACTAGTCAATAAGCTTGATAGGATGTTTTCAGACAAAGTGAAACATCACTAATATGGATGGCGTTGTCGACAAGCTGTGTTATCATTGCACCTCATGGAGAAGAACAAAAATTGCAACAGATTCAGGGCACCGAGCGCCGCCATCGTCCAGAAGAAGTAGTCTAGGTGGCCTTTGTCGAGGTCCTCCGAAATCCACACCGTTGTGGATGCGACAACGCCCAGCACAGCTGAGTTGAGGTAGTTCCCCACCGCGACAGCGAGCTGTGATAGTGCGGTGCATAGGCTCCTCATTCCGTCTGGTGACCGGTCATAGAAGAGCTCCAACATGCCAATTACCGTGAATACCTCGCCGACACCCAACACAACATACGCCGGTGCTTGCCACATGACGTTCATCATTTCCCCGGTCGCGGCTACCGCGAGCCGGTTCCTCTCGAGCAGCGCCAAGTAGGCCATGCAGAGCGTGGACATCGCGAAGCCAATGCCGAGGCGCTGTGACTGCGTGAGGCCTCGATCCTCACCGGTGGCGTGCCGGGCCAAGGGCACCAGCACCATGTCGTAGATGGGGGCTAGCACGAGCGTGGTGACCACGGTGAAGCTGGCAATGGAGGCTGGCGGCACAACAAATGGCCCCACGCGGTTGTCCATTATCATGCCCTGCTCAATCACCGTCGACGACATCTGCGACATGATCATGAAGAATATCACCAAGGACGCCCATGCGGGGCACAATCGCAACAACATCTTCACCTCCTCCACATGAGACACTACGCATAGCCTCCACGGGCTTGTCGACGTGCCTTTCTTCTCCACTGTTGGTGCTGGTACAATGGCAGCCTTGTCCAAAAATCTGGAAAGGAAACACAATATTTTCAAACACAAAATTCAGAAAGTAACATGAGTTTCTTCCCGAAGATATTATTATACTACATACCTGAACTGAGTGGTATGGTGAACATTGAACGTAGCCTCTAATGGTGCTGAAGGCAGGTGATGTAGGGTTGAGCAATCATCTGGCAAATCCATATGGTGATTCCTTGCAGCTGCAACAACAACCTGAGACACTCTTGTCATGGGACTCTCTCCCAGTGTCTTGTACCTATAGATCCTCCTACCAGCAATGAACACCGTGAAGCTGAGGCTCATGAAGATCGTCGGGACCGCGAAGCCAATGCCCCAACCAGCATTATCTTGCACCCACACGATCATAGTGGTCGATAGAAGGGAACCAATACTGGTCGAGAAGTAGAACCAATTGAAGAAGGAGCCCTTCTTTAACTGCTCCGACGGGTCGGTGATGTCAAACTGGTCAGCACCAAAAGTGGAAGTACATGGCTTGATGCCACCATTGCCAAGGGCTGTAAGATAGAGTCCTGTGTAGACGGCGATACGATGGATCTCATCATTGCTGGAGGATTGCCGCATCCATGGGAGTGTCGTCGAAACCGTCAGGACAAGCATTCCCTAGGAAAAAAACATGAAAGTTGTTCATCGATGCTCGTGGCATAATTCCATAAAAAAAAATGGTGGTGCTGCAGACGACCAATGTATCGGCTGATTCACACGTCTGTATGGTAATGTGCACATTACGTATTATATTCATGAAAAACGTATGTTTCACTTACGAGAGCATAAACCGAGAGGAAAACAACTAATGTCTTGTATCTCCCCCAATACGTGTCTGCCAAGAAAGCTCCAACAAGCGGCGTGAAGAATGTGGTGCCAATCCAAGTGGACACATTCCTCGCCGCGTCGATGTTGCTTTCGTGGAGCACGCTGGTTAGGTAGGTGACCAAGTTCTTGGAGATGGCGAAGAAGGCCAGGCATTCGCTGAATTGGATACCTAGTGCATGTCAGACAATGAGAGTAAGTGTTGAGCATCTTTTAGGGAAGGAAAAAAAGTTGATGAGTTTTGTAGTATACCTAGGACAAAGAAGCAGGCTCTCCAGTCCCCTGTGCTTGCCTTAACAGCAGGTTGTCCGTCAACATCAACTGTTCCATCACTAGTGTATCTTGAATTCCCATCCTGTGTAAAACCTTTGCTATGAGTTACTTATTTCCTGTGACAGTCATGTGCTAAATCGAACAATTTATTTCTGTGTATGATAAAATTTTCCGAAGAATCATTTTGTATGATGATTTCTCCCAGGAATCGACCACATCAAAAGATCACATGCACTACCCTCAAACAAATAAATTTATCACATGCACGCAATCAGGAAAACACGGCTATCACTAATCCCACTCCCACGGGTGTTCCGGGAGCTTACTCCTAATTAATCACCGGCTACTTTGATTACTGTTAGCTTAAATCTACTCGGCTAGCTACAACTAGTAAAACAGATGCCATGATTTTATTTGTACTTGCCTGATAGAGATGAGGAGGTGGGTGATGGAGCAAGGGCCTCTCCTCATCCCCTGCTGCTTCCATGGCCGACTGCTTTCAAGCATCTGCAACTGAAACACCTCCTAGTTCTCCTCCTTCAGACGACACTCGAAAAATTACAATCACAAGATCAAGAATGATATCAGAAAAACTGAGAGAGAGAGAGAGAGAGAGAGAGAGAGAGAGAGAGAGAGAGAGAGAGAGAGCCTGGAGGAGGAGGAGGAGAAAGATGGAGGCAGCGAATAAGGACGTAGTGTACTGTACTGGTTGGTGTTGGATGGGAGGCACCAAGAAAGAAAGAGAAGCAGATGGGATGTCTCTTTCAGTTTGAGTGGACATCGTTTTCGGTTGTTAAGAGGAACCTACAAATCTGTCACAAACACCACATTGGAATCGAATCCGAATTTATATTTTTGGCTACGTCTATGTCACATCTAGATGTGCGATAATACGTCACATCTAAATATGATGTCAGCCCTACCTCACTTTTTCGTTGCTGGTCCTGTTTGTTTGATTTTAATTTGTTAAAGCCCAAAACTAAAATCAGCTCGCCCCGTGTCCGCCTACACATAAATCTGGTCGATTGCTCCCTCAACGGAAAAAAAAAGTATCTGCTCGCTTGTTACCCATACAAAATAAATCTGGTCCCTAGCTTTTTCTGGAAAAAAAAAACTGATCGCTAGTGCTAACATCGGTTTGTTAGCTTTTGCGTCTGATCGTTATACATTTACAAGTACGTCTGTCATCACTAGCTTCTGTGCTACCAACGTTTTTTTTTTGCCTTTCCTTTTTGCGTTTTTCACTCTTATATTTTATAATTAGTTTTCAGTAAGGAACAAAGTTTGAAACTTATTTAAATAAACATGTTCACGAATTTATATAAAAAAATTCAAATCTAAAAAAATGTTAACAAATACCAATAATGTTGTAATATATGGTGCACAATCCTTTATTATATGATGATAATTTTCTGAATACGCACTATTTTTTTTGCACTNGGTTGTTAAGAGGAACCTACAAATCTGTCACAAACACCACATTGGAATCGAATCCGAATTTATATTTTTGGCTACGTCTATGTCACATCTAGATGTGCGATAATACGTCACATCTAAATATGATGTCAGCCCTACCTCACTTTTTCGTTGCTGGTCCTGTTTGTTTGATTTTAATTTGTTAAAGCCCAAAACTAAAATCAGCTCGCCCCGTGTCCGCCTACACATAAATCTGGTCGATTGCTCCCTCAACAGAAAAAAAAAAAGTATCTGCTCGCTAGTTACCCATACAAAATAAATCTGGTCGCTAGCTTTTTCTGGAAAAAAAAAATTGATCGCTAGTGCTAACATCGGTTTGTTAGCTTTTGCGTCTGATCGTTATACATTTACAAGTACGTCTGTCATCACTAGCTTCTGTGCTACCAACGTTTTTTTTTTTTTTTGCCTTTCCTTTTTGCGTTTTTCACTCTTATATTTTATAATTAGTTTTCAGTAAGGAACAAAGTTTGAAACTTATTTAAATAAACATGTTCACGAATTTATGTAAAAAAATTCAAATCTAAAAAAATGTTAACAAATACCAATAATGTTGTAATATATGGTGCACAATCCTTTATTATATGATGATAATTTTCTGAATACGCACTATTTTTTTTGCACTATACATTTAACATTTTTTAATATACAGTTAACTTTTGTATATACGATGAATTTCTTTAATTATACACAATGAAGGTTTCTTTGAATACACTAAATTATATTGAAACACGTACTAAACAATTGATTTTGCATTCAAACAATGTTCATGGATTAGAAAAAAATATTCATGATTCAAAATTTGTTCGCACTCTCAGAAAATATGTTCAAATATTTTCAACAAAATCATGATTTCAGAAATGTTTATAATTTTGAATAAGGTTCAGGAATTTTTAAAAAAGAAAAAGTTAAGTAAGCTTAGAAAAAAAGAACGAAAAGCGAACAGGGAAAAATGAGAAAACTAAATAGAGAAAATAGATAACTAAATGCAGGAAAAAACGAACACATTTAAAAAAATAAAATAAAAATGATAAACATGAACTATTTTAGAATAATGAAAAATTATTAATTTTGGAGCATTTATTGAAGGCAAATTTTAACATGCTCCCTCTTACCCCCTCTGTTTACATGTGAGGTAAGATGGTAAGAGTTAATTTGCCCACTAATTGATAAGCTATTATATACTCTTACCTCTCGTGTGAAAAGAAGGGGTAAGAGGAAGCATGCTAAAATTGCTCTTGATTGAAGCTTATGAATTTGTGAAAAAAGAGAAAAGAAGAAAAAAGAAAAATGAGATCAAATTTGGAAAATATAAAATTTAAAAGGGGAGGAAAACAATGAAGAATAAATTATAGAAAAACATGGAGAAAACAAAATAAAACAAAATAAAACAAAATACATATACTCGCGAGGTCGGCTCATATGCGCTTTGTTCGCCGTCGAGGGTGGACTTGCAACTGGGAGAACAAAAAGATAAAACCCTAGTAGCGAGTTGAGAGTGGACTCGCAATTGGGACTAAAAAATGTCGGTCCCGAGTTGAGAGTCGAGTATGGACTTGCAAGTGTGACAAAAAATGTTGGCCCCCAGTTGCAGTCGAGGATGGACTTCCAACTGGGACAAGAAAGGTTGAGCCCCAGTTGCGAGTCGATGATGGACTTGCAACCGGGACAAAGAAATGATCGGACCCCGGTTGCGAATCAATATGGTCGACATGCAATTGGGACTAAAAAGCTCGGGCCGCAGTTGCGAGTCGAGGGTGGACTTGTAACCTGGACAAAAAAAANTTAGAAAAAAATAATCATGATTCAAAATTTGCTCGCACTCTCAGAAAATATGTTCAAATATTTTCAACAAAATCATGATTTCAGAAATGTTTATAATTTTGAATAAGGCTCAGGAATTTAAAAAAAGAAAAAGTTAAGTAAGCTTAGAAAAAAAGAACGAAAAGCGAACAGGGAAAAATGAGAAAACTAAATAGAGAAAATAGATAACTAAATGCAGGAAAAAATGAACACATTTAAAAAAATAAAATAAAAATTATAAACATGAACTATTTTAGAATAATGAAAAATTATTAATTTTGGAGCATTTATTGAAGGCAAATTTTAACATGCTCCCTCTTACCCCTCTTTTTACATGTGAGGTAAGATGGTAAGAGTTAATTTGCCCACTAATTGATAAGATCAATGACTCAGATCTATTATATACTCTTACCTCTCGTGTGAAAAGAAGGGGTAAGAGGGAGCATGTTAAAATTGCTCTTGATTGAAGCTTATGAATTTGTGAAAAAAGAGAAAAGAAGAAAAAAGAAAAAATGAGATCAAATTTGGAAAGTATAAAATTTAAAAGGGGAGGAAAACAATGAAGAATAAATTATAGAAAAACATGGATAAAACATAATAAAACAAAATACATATACTCGCGAGGTCGGCTCATATGCGCTTTGTTCGCCGTCGAGGGTGGACTTGCAACTGGGAGAACAAAAAGATAAAACCCTAGTAGCGAGTTGAGAGTGGACTCGCAATTGGGACTAAAAAATGTCGGTCCCGAGTTGAGAGTCGAGTATGGACTTGCAAGTGTGACAAAAAATGTTGGCCCCCAGTTGCAGTCGAGGATGGACTTCCAACTGGGACAAGAAAGGTTGAGCCCCAGTTGCGAGTCGATGATGGACTTGCAACCGGGACAAAGAAATGATCGGACCCCGGTTGCGAATCAATATGGTCGACATGCAATTGGGACTAAAAAGCTCGGGCCGCAGTTGCGAGTCGAGGGTGGACTTGTAACCTGGACAAAAAAAACTCGGGCCCTAGTCGTGAGTCGTGGGTGGGCTTGCAACTCGGAAAAAAGGTTGGACCCAAGTTGTGAGTCGAGGGTGGACTTGCAACTCGGATAAAAAAAGGTTGAGTCCCAGTTACGAGTCGGGGTTGGACTTGCAACTTGGACAAAAAAAGACCTGCCCCATTTGTGAGTCGAGAGTGGACTTGCAGCTAGGACAAAAAAGGATTCCCGTCGGTTGGCCAAATTCTCTCTAAAATCTGTAGTCTCGTGTTGTCGCGACGTGCCCCATTTGTGAGTCGAGAGTGGACTTGCAGCTAGGACAAAAAAGGATTCCCGTCGGTTGGCCAAATTCTCTCTAAAATCTGTAGTCTCGTGTTGTCGCGATGTGCCCCATTTGTGAGTCGAGAGTGGACTTGCAGCTAGGACAAAAAAAGATTTCCGTCGGTTGGCCAAATTCTCTCTAAAATCTGTAGTCTCGTGTTGTCGCGACGTGCCCCCTCGGAGCCTCTTCTCTCTGTTATCTGCAAGAAGGACGTCATTCCGCTGCTTGTTCGATTTAGGTGATGCAAGGGGGCGCCATAACTGCTCGCAAGAGTTGAGAGTGTGCGTTCATAGAGACGAGTGTATGTACATATATATGAACGTCTACATCTATAGTGTTAAAAAAAGTGTGTTACTAAGCGCTCATGTGTAGTAGCTAAATAAGAACGATTATGGTGGTTGAGCACGGATTTCCAATAAACATAGGGAGTAGCATATTGCACCGTGTGGTTTCAGATTATTTCCAATATTCAGAGAAAATGATTTGAGAAAAAAGAGATGAGAGGAGGTTCGTAGACATTTGAGGGCCGCCCGTTGATGAATGCCGTTGGAGATGCACAATTCAGTGGCTTCGATTGAAGACTGTAAAATGCTTTCTTGTACTAACATCATTCAGTCACTTCGTGATCACCGCTGTTGCGTACTAACATTTATAAATGATGTAGTTTCTCAAGTCTAAATGAACACGGACTACGCTTGTTTGCATTGAAATGATGTAGAGTCCGGGGTAATCCTATTTTTTAATATAAAAAATGAACACGGACTGCTATGTCTTTGTGAAATCGGGCTACCCGTGGGTGTGCCTCATGGCCGAGCAGAGCAAGAACTGCAGCAGGTTTACTGCACCGAGCACCGCCATCAGCCAGAAGAAGTAGTCCAGGTGGCCGTTGTTGAGGTCCTCCGGGATCCATCCGTGGCGGACGCGACGGAGCCCAGCACGGCTGAGTTAAGAGCATCTTCAACAGGCGCCTAAAAAGAGCTCCGCGCATTAAAAGTTTATTTTTTTGCGCGCCGGTCAACTCCAGCAGAAGCTGTACCTTTTTAGTCCATGGCTCGTTCTTTATCTTATTTCAAGTTTCTCTCTCATGGGGCCCCTCCTTTCCTTCTATCTTTTTCAGCGAGGAAGCAACTTCCTCCGCAAAGAGCTCGTTTGGCTCTGCAGGCTATGATCTTTTTTGCTTTTCTCCTCCACAGCGGCAGCTCCTCCGACATGGACCCATGGGGCAGCGGTCCACCGGAGCATTGGCCATGCCCTAAGGCAGCTTAAGCGGTTGTGGGGCCCACCAGCCACGCCTATTCCTTGCGCGAGAGTGTGTTTCTTAGATGCATGATGCCAATTGATTAACCGGCTTGTGCATGACTGGCGCAAGACTCAACCGGTCGGCTAGGTGGAAAGCTTTAACTTAGAAAAAGGCTTGCATTTGAAAAAACTGTTAGTAGGACACATCCGCTCCCATCTAGCGAGCCAACCAAACAGCTCGAAACTTCTCGAAAATCTATTGCCTACTAATAAAGCAATGTGTGTGTGTCTCTAATTTTTTTGATTCGTTTACTGCCGAAAAGATTTTTTTTTCTGAGGTGACACTAAATTTGAGAAAAGTTCATAAAATTTTAAAAAGAGTTCATCGAGTTTTAAAAAATTTCATCAAATTTGAAAAAAACTTCATGAAATTTCAAAAAAGTTAACCGAACTTGCAAAAGGTTCATCGAAATTGGAAAAAGTTCATCAAATATTAACAAATCAAATTTGAAAAAAGTTCATCAAGTTTAAGAAAAGTTCATTGATTTTGCAGAAAAAGTTCATGAAAAAACGAAAACATTCATTGAACCAGGAAGAAGAAAAAAAGATAAAAAAGGAAAGTAGGTGAACAGAAGGATAAGAAATTTGTATGTAGTCACCCGATGTTCGATGGCGGGGTGGTCTGTGTAGCGAGTCTCTAATGGGTGGTTGCAGGTTTGATTCATTTTTCTCCCGTATTTCTTTTACCCATTTTTGTGTGTCTGTCCGCTAAAAAAGAAAAAAAATACGTTTGTCAATAATTTCCTAAGTGGGCCGCACGCGCTCTGGCCCAGAGAGGTCAGCCCACTTAATATCCCACCCATTCATATGGAAAACCTTATTTATCACACAGGTGGCAAGCAGTCGAAGCTTTGCACAGGACGCCCTAGACTGGGCCGGCCCGTTATCATTTTTTTCAGTGTTCAATTTCTATTTTTTTCTGTTCCTTTCTCTTTCTCTTTCCTGTTTTTTTCCTTCCAAGTTTTTTTAATTTGTCCATCAACTAAAAATTTACAAAAGTATTCAGAATTTCAATTTTTGTTCAAATATTCAAAAAATGTTCAGAATTCCAGAATTTTGTTTCTATTTGGAAAATATTCAAAAAAAATTATTTTTGTTCTTGTTCCGTAATTTTCTAAACATTTAAAAAATGTTACAACTTAAAAAAAATATGTGTGTGTGTGTTTCAAAATTGTTTAGGTTCTTTTCCAAAAAAATCATTTTATAAAATGTTTCATATTCGAAAATATTCTTATTTTACTGAAATGTTCACAAATCCAAATAATGTTTGCTTCTAAAAACACATTTTCTAAATTTGTTCTGAATGTTCCAATGATGTTTCCGTTTTTTGAATTTGTTCACAAATTCAAAAAATGTTTGTGTGTGTGTTTCCAAAAATATACGGAATTTCCAAAAATAATTATTCACATTTTTTAAAACTGTTCGGGATTTTAAAAAAACGCATTTCCAATAATATTTGGCAGTTCAAAAAAAAAGAAAATTAAAAAATGTTTCAAATTTGACGCTATAGTATTTTATTTAATACTCGTGCTAGCCATTGCAGCACGTGTTTTTTCTATGCTTGTTGGCTATAAATGAAAGAAATTGTGGTCACGTGCTAATAAAAGAGAATACCATGTTTGGCATATGAGTGCTAAAATAAGCAAAGAGAATAAACACAGATAAAGAAGGGATATTATGCTAATGAATGGGATTTATGCGCTGCAGTGAGTAATCCATGCTGTTACATTGTCGTAGGTGAGAGTGATTGAAGCAACCGTGCCCCGAAGGTCATCTCGCAGCCACCAAATAAGGAGGCAGCCACAAATCCAAGATGGAGGCGGATCCGAAGGGGGGGAAAAGCCACAAGTTAGGTGCTCGCCGCCATGCCGATCAATTACCTTTACCGTTGCTTCTTGTAAAAAAACTCTCTGCTAGTAATAATCTCTTCTCTACTACCTAAAAGAACCGTAAGGTTCCGTTTCCCCTCTTACGTCGCCCCACCTTTCATCATGCCTCTCCTCGTACGACTCCCCACCCCTCCATCGATTTTTCTCCCTCCCTCCATCGGTTTTCTCCCTCCTGGTTTCCCTATTTACCGGTTTTCCAATCTATCTTTGGAATCACAGAAATCATGTATGGAAACCAATCTCTTAATTGGTAATACAAACGCAATTAATACAGACACAATCATTTTCTAGAAAAAAATACAGATGCAATCAATTCATGTATGGTAACAAATATCTTCTCAATGACGGTGATCAATCTCCTTTCTTCTTTCAATCAATCTCCTTTTTTCTCCCATCTCTGCTATTTACCTTAAAAAACGCAAGGTNAAAACGCATTTCCAATAATATTTGGCAGTTCAAAAAAAAAGAAAATTAAAAAATGTTTCAAATTTGACGCTATAGTATTTTATTTAATACTCGTGCTAGCCATTGCAGCACGTGTTTTTTCTATGCTTGTTGGCTATAAATGAAAGAAATTGTGGTCACGTGCTAATAAAAGAGAATACCATGTTTGGCATATGAGTGCTAAAATAAGCAAAGAGAATAAACACAGATAAAGAAGGGATATTATGCTAATGAATGGGATTTATGCGCTGCAGTGAGTAATCCATGCTGTTACATTGTCGTAGGTGAGAGTGATTGAAGCAACCGTGCCCCGAAGGTCATCTCGCAGCCACCAAATAAGGAGGCAGCCACAAATCCAAGATGGAGGCGGATCCGAAGGGGGGGAAAAGCCACAAGTTAGGTGCTCGCCGCCATGCCGATCAATTACCTTTACCGTTGCTTCTTGTAAAAAAACTCTCTGCTAGTAATAATCTCTTCTCTACTACCTAAAAGAACCGTAAGGTTCCGTTTCCCCTCTTACGTCGCCCCACCTTTCATCATGCCTCTCCTCGTACGACTCCCCACCCCTCCATCGATTTTTCTCCCTCCCTCCATCGGTTTTCTCCCTCCTGGTTTCCCTATTTACCGGTTTTCCAATCTATCTTTGGAATCACAGAAATCATGTATGGAAACCAATCTCTTAATTGGTAATACAAACGCAATTAATACAGACACAATCATTTTCTAGAAAAAAATACAGACGCAATCAATTCATGTATGGTAACAAATATCTTCTCAATGACGGTGATCAATCTCCTTTCTTCTTTCAATCAATCTCCTTTTTTCTCCCATCTCTGCTATTTACCTTAAAAAACGCAAGGTCCCTCTCCCACCTTACCTTGTCCCACCCTTACATCCGTCCCTCTGTGTGCTATCCCCACCTTGATCTCCACCGATTTTCTCCCCCTCATGACTTCCTATTTAAATTGGTTTTGATCTGGCCGAACAAACCAGGATCAATCTTTGGTAATACAATCAATTCTCATATGGTAATCAATCTCTTATTTGCTAACGCATAATGCAATCAATTCACGCCAATCACGTACATATTCTTCTCTTCCTTATATTGGTTTATTTTCTTCCTTTTCTGCTTATTCATTTTTCTCTCTATATATGTCTCCCTTCCTTTGCAGATTTATTCTCATTCATCCCATGATTCTGTGCCTGCCGCGCTAGGACACGCAAGACCCTACGTGCGCCACCGCTGGGATCCCGCTCCCACCGCGCCGGGAGACCTCCACCCTCTCTAGGAGAAGAGGCCGGAGCACCATGACCAGGGAAGATCATTGCGTTGTCAAGTACTCACCTCAAGTCTACGGCTCTATGCCACACACTCGAGGCCCAGATCCGTGTCTCCTTTGCGCACCTACGTTGAGTGCTGCCGCCGAGCCCTTTTCTCGAAGTCATCGCCTGACCATCACTGCCGAACCGGGCCTCCCCACAAGCCTCCTGCCCTTCTCCATTCCAGCGTAGAACCATCAGCAAGCCTTTTTCATCATCGAGTCACCGGGAGACGGGAAGCAGGAAGATGTCGCGGGAGGCCGTGCATCCTATGTTTTGTCCTGGTAGGTGAAATCTCTACTCCTAATGCCTCAGTTGGTAGGTCGCGTTCCGGGTTTTATTTTCGTCCCACCTCATCCGGTCTTTTTAGTACTTCTTTGGTACTTCCTCCCACCTCCCTCTCAGCCGCAAAAAACCAAGGAAAACCCCGCGATCGAGTCCCGCACACGCCCAACCTCCCGTCTCACGCTAAGCCGCATAGAACCAAAAAAACCTCAAGCCGAGTCCCCCGCCCGCCCCCACGCACTCCAGGCCCTAACATCCCGTCGCACCAAGAGAGACGAACCAAAAAAATCTACGAATAGTCCGTCGGTTATTTTTCGCTGGTTTTTATTTCGCCTCACCACTTTCGTTGGTTTTATTTCGCTGGTTTTATTTCGTCTCTCTCCTACATGTCTTTTCGCTTCACCACCCACATAAACCCATCAGATTAGTTACCATAAAAAAATCGCAATCAATCAAGTATTGATGATCAGATTAGTTATCATATAAAAAATAAAACGCAATCAATCAAGTATTGATGGGATATTTCCTTATATTGATGTGATTTCCCCTTTTTTATCATCAATCGTCTCTACTTCCTAAAAAATGCGTAGCTTTCCTTTTCGCTTCACCACCCACATAAACCCATCAGATTAGTTACCATATAAAAAATAAATCGCAATCAATCAAGTATTGATGATTAGATTAGTTACCGTATAAAAAATAAATCGCAATCAATCAAGTATTGATGGGATATTTCCTTATATTGATGTGATTTTCCCTTTCTTATCATCAATCATCTCTACTGCCTAAAAAAATGCGTAGCTTTCCTTTTCACTTCACCACCCACATAAACCCATCAGATTAGTTACCATATAAAAAATAAATCGCAATCAATCAAGTATTGATGATCAGATTAGTTACCATATAAAAAATAAATCGCAATCAATCAAGTATTGATGGGATATTTTCTTATATTGATGTGATTTTGCGTAGCTTTCCTTTTCCTGCCAACCGACCGCGTCCCGTCTCCCTACATCCGCCCTCGTTGCTCTGCCTCCCGCACGAAAAAAACCCTCTCGTCTGACCTCCCCCCAACCCCGCATGATGGAAAAACTCAGCCGCCTGCTTCCCCTCCTCTCGACCGCTCCATACGTCCAGATCGCGGCCCCATCCCCATCCTCCTCTCACGTCACGGCGGCTGATGGACTGCCGCCACCACCCTCCTACTCTCTCGCCGCCGCCGTCCTCCCGCTCGCTCGCCGCCGCCTTCGCCACCAATCCCGTCGAAGGCGCCGTTGCTGCTATGTCGCCTCCTTTCCCCATCCAAGCCTGACCATGGCAACGACGCCCTCTCATGTGTCCCGCGGTGAGGTTTGGGAGGCGCGACCACAATCCAGTAGGGATCTCACCGCGGACCCGTCCGCTGGGATGGGTGTTGCCTCCGTTGCGAATGGGATCGAAGGGAGGGACTACTTCGTCGTCAAGGTCGGCGAGGCAGCGGCCGATTGGGAGCCCGGTTGTGAACATGGGAGTTCGTCCCCATGGAGGCGGCGGCCGTGGAGATTGGATGTGAAGCAACCCCACTTGCCGGTGGTGGAGGCTTGCCATCCATGTGATCCTTTCTTCTCCCGGTATCCCCATTCCTTGCCTCCCATTACAAAAGCGAGCATAAATGAGAGCAGGGGCTGATTTTCATCACTTCATTTCTCATATTAGTTGCTTTTTTTGAGATTATACAAGATGCTCTCGATCTGTTTTGTCAAATTACTTGGATCGTCTTATGGAATTGACAGCCATCGCATTTTTCACCTCATGTTATTTCTTAATCCTTGTCCCACTAGGCATCCACTACATGTTTGGTAATGACGTGATGTTGAGGCGGCTAGGAGAAGCTCAACAACCATATCAAGGGCTATCGAGATGGATCTGGGAGCCAAGCAGTAGTTCTTCTGTTAAATTTCGGTTATTATCTTTTCTATTGTTACGATTGTGGGATGGTTGATTTTGACTCGGTGTAACATTTGCATTTGTTTCCCTAGCTTGTTGGCATAGATGCGTGGCACTGCGGCAACTAATCAAGAGCGAGGGCAGTGCAAATCAGAGCTACGCTGAATGTAGCGAGCCAACCACGAATTGGGTATGTTTACATGAGGGATGGGAGAGGAGAGGAACATTAACATTTTTCATGATTTGGATGAAAATTTCAGTTCATAGTTTCTCCGTACGTGGCAACACACTAACGGTACTCATGGGCTTAGGATGAAAGTAGCGCCAGCAGAATCAGTAGGTTGGATGGGAAGGCGGCTGTTGCCCTTGTCCCTTGGTGCTAGCCTACCGTGGTGGCCTCACTAACTTGCTCATTGCGAATACGAGTTCGTGGGGTCGCGAGTTGCTGCAGATTTGTTTTTATCACTTTTTACAATATTTATTGATGTATCCCTAACTCATCGAGTCATTTTTAGCTTTGATTTCCCATATACGCCAGCCTAAATATCCCATGGTCAGAATATTTGCATGGTTAGTGGACATTGTCCCTTTCTTTCTAATGTTTAATATTTTATATTGCCGATAGAAATAATTTTATCCGCTTGATTTAGGAAGTGCACATAGGTAGGTCAACATATTTTGTAGCTCTTTCGGATGTAAAAGCATATGTTGCATAAGAAATTATTATCTTCCAAGCATACTCACATTTCACTAACAAATAGGGGGAGGTTCAGACTTCAGAGCAATGATAAAAAGGTTTATTCCTCACTCTTTTGTTGGAATTTTAGTTCCAA
>LR880967.1:6189687-6202571 GCA_904067115.1 Aegilops sharonensis
CATGTATGGTAACAAATATCTTCTCAATGACGGTGATCAATCTCCTTTCTTCTTTCAATCAATCTCCTTTTTTCTCCCATCTCTGCTATTTACCTTAAAAAACGCAAGGTTTCTCTCCCACCTTACCTTGTCCCACCCTTACGTCCGTCCCTCTGTGTGCTATCCCCACCTTGATCTCCACCGATTTTCTCCCCCTCATGACTTTCTATTTAAATTGGTTTTGATCTGGCCGAACAAACCAGGATCAATCTTTGGTAATACAATCAATTCTCATATGGTAATCAATCTCTTACTTGCTAACGCATAATGCAATCAATTCACGCCAAGCACGTACATATTCTTCTCTTCCTTATATTGGTTTATTTTCTTCCTTTTCTGCTTATTCATTTTTCTCTCTATATATGTCTCCCTTCCTTTGCAGATTTATTCTCATTCATCCCATGATTATGTGCCTGCCGCGCTAGGACACGAAAGACCCTACGTGCGCCGCCGCTGGGATCCCGCTCCCACCGTGCCGGGAGACCTCCACCCTCTCTAGGAGAAGAGGCCGGAGCACCATGACCAGGGAAGATCATTGCGTTGTCAAGTACTCACCTCAAGTCTACGGCTCTATGCCACACACTCGAGGCCCAGATCCATGTCTCCTTTGCGCACCTACGTTGAGTGCTGCCGCCGAGCCCTTTTCTCGAAGTCATCGCCTGACCATCACTGCCGAACCGGGCCTCCCCACAAGCCTCCCCACAAGCCTCCTGCCCTTCTCCATTCCAGTGTAGAACCATCAGCAAGCCTTTTTCATCATCGAGTCACCGGGAGACGGGAAGCAGGAAGATGTCGCGGGAGGCCGTGCATCTTTTCCGAAGGATGGAGGTTGGCCAGACCACACGCTCCGGGCAAATGACTCGATCGTCAACTGCTACAAGGAGGCGGGGGCGAGTGATTTATAAATGCTTTCATGTTTATAATTTTCATTATTTTTCTTGTCTGCTTCATTGCCATATCTGATGTATTTTTTCCTTGATATAGTTACAGGGATCTTCAAGGGGCAATGCCCTGATGGCAAGCTAACATGCATGATGAAGTTATGTACTTTACTTGCTCCCGTGAATATATTTGTCATATTTCTCATGAAAATCAGACGCTCAATACACACTGATTTATCTTAGCTATATTATGTTCGTGTTTAAGAAAACGTGAATTATTTAGAACCAATGGGACTACACCTACCGATCGATCTAGATGTACACTGATTTTTTTTTAGAACATGTCCAGGCCACTTAGGCCATCGTGATCTTCAACTCAAAAAAGAAGAAGAAAAGAAAAGCTCATCGTGATCTCATGAAAATTAAGAAGTTACGGACGATAGGGTCTGGGCATACAGATTACAAGGACCATTACCCAAAAAACTAGCCGCCGCCGTGAGTAGAATCCATCTACCAACTGATCAATTGGTTGCTTGCCGCCGACGTTGCAAGAAACCGACTGATCAATTCCTTGCTTGCCGCTGTCGTTGTGCTAGCCATGGCGTTCGACCTATGTCTTGGTTCCAAGTTCCTCAAGGTGCACAAATAATTAGTGCCTTTGTTGTTTACATTCTACTGCTATGATTTTCACCGTATAACAGCCTATTTTGTAATTAGTATATTTCCATAAAGGTGCGATGGATTAATTTCTTGACATTATTCTTTTCAATTACGTTCGATGTTGTTTTGTGGACCTACTAGTAAGATATTGATCTACAGATTATAATCTACTCGAATGATTATATTACTTCGCTTGTGTCGAGTAATTATTACTAATTAGATATGTCATTTTTTTAGTTCGGTTAGATGTTATTGGCTGACGTTGCCCCACATTAATCTAGGAGAAATATAGTATTATAATTGCCAGCATACATTGTTATGTTTTGATATCAATGTCGCATTAAGGCTTCATATCACGGAGAAAATATGGATGAAACACGCAATTTTGTCTCTTGTGGTGTGACCGGCTCCATGCGGTTTAATTTACTAGCATAACATGAAATAGTGACGCTTGTTACAGATGTGACATGAACAACACACCGCATGAGTCGCGCTATAGGCGAGCCATAATATACTTCTTTTTTTTCTCTTTAACGATGATCATCGCCTTCGACCCCCTCATATCCAAATCCTGGCTCCGCCCCGGGGTGCACACCACCATAGCGCTGGGCCGATCCATTTCACCTTTTTTTCTGGTAAAACTGACAAAAAAATGTGCGCACAGTTGAATCGAACTCAAGACCCCATCATCAAGTTTAACTCGCACTAACCAACCATTCACTCCACACGTTATGGTAATGTACTTCCTTTTTGTTCTTTTATAACTTTGTCTTTTCGCGGAAGCTCCCGATTTTGGGAAGCTTCCAGACGGTTTTTTTTGGTTGAGTTTTTTTTCTTGACCGATTTTTGTTTGGTTTTTCTTTCTTTCTTAAGTTTCTTTTTCTTTAATCTTTTCTCTTTCATTCTCCTTTACTTTTTTCTTAATATTTTTTCCTTTTTTAAAATGCACGAACTTTTGTTCAATGATTTTGTTTTCAAATTCAATGAACTTTTTTCAATTTTCACACTTTGTTTCAAAAATCAATGTACCTTTTTCATATTCAATGAACTTTTCTAAAATTTGGTGAACATTTTTTAATATTCTTTGAACCTTTTTTCAAAATTGATGAACTTTTTTAACTTTGATGATTTGTTTTCAATTTTGACGAACTTTTTCAAATTTGTGATTTTTTAAAGATAATTTAAAACAAAGTGATACATACACGGATTGTGCAATAAATAGTGTGGCCACATTGTTCTTATCTTCTTGGCACTATTATAAGTCACTAAGTCGACTAGGTTTAGTGGTTGGTCAAACTAGTCCATGAAGGTAACACCGCGAGTTTGATTCATGGAGAGATTCACTTGGTTTTTGAGCCTTTTTCACGCTTATTAGTCTCAGCATTACGCATTCGTCGGCTGGCCCAACTTGGCACTGCAGTGAGCGTCATTTGGCTTCTGCGGCGCTAAAGGCGCTTGATAGGAGGTACCCTGCTGTAGTCATTAAGCATAGGTGTAGGCCGATATATGGAGTTTTTTTTCCCATGGTTATAATGTACACATCTTTTATTAATACAAACGAAGCCAACAAACTTCCTTTTCTTCTTCGGCAATTGAGTCTGGTTCGCGCCCAGGGCCGTTGAAGGGCCCATGCGAGCTGTGCGCTTGCACATGGCCCATGTATGGTAACAAATATCTTCTCAATGACGGTGATCAATCTCCTTTCTTCTTTCAATCAATCTCCTTTTTTCTCCCATCTCTGCTATTTACCTTAAAAAACGCAAGGTTTCTCTCCCACCTTACCTTGTCCCACCCTTACGTCCGTCCCTCTGTGTGCTATCCCCACCTTGATCTCCACCGATTTTCTCCCCCTCATGACTTTCTATTTAAATTGGTTTTGATCTGGCCGAACAAACCAGGATCAATCTTTGGTAATACAATCAATTCTCATATGGTAATCAATCTCTTACTTGCTAACGCATAATGCAATCAATTCACGCCAAGCACGTACATATTCTTCTCTTCCTTATATTGGTTTATTTTCTTCCTTTTCTGCTTATTCATTTTTCTCTCTATATATGTCTCCCTTCCTTTGCAGATTTATTCTCATTCATCCCATGATTATGTGCCTGCCGCGCTAGGACACGAAAGACCCTACGTGCGCCGCCGCTGGGATCCCGCTCCCACCGTGCCGGGAGACCTCCACCCTCTCTAGGAGAAGAGGCCGGAGCACCATGACCAGGGAAGATCATTGCGTTGTCAAGTACTCACCTCAAGTCTACGGCTCTATGCCACACACTCGAGGCCCAGATCCATGTCTCCTTTGCGCACCTACGTTGAGTGCTGCCGCCGAGCCCTTTTCTCGAAGTCATCGCCTGACCATCACTGCCGAACCGGGCCTCCCCACAAGCCTCCCCACAAGCCTCCTGCCCTTCTCCATTCCAGTGTAGAACCATCAGCAAGCCTTTTTCATCATCGAGTCACCGGGAGACGGGAAGCAGGAAGATGTCGCGGGAGGCCGTGCATCTTTTCCGAAGGATGGAGGTTGGCCAGACCACACGCTCCGGGCAAATGACTCGATCGTCAACTGCTACAAGGAGGCGGGGGCGAGTGATTTATAAATGCTTTCATGTTTATAATTTTCATTATTTTTCTTGTCTGCTTCATTGCCATATCTGATGTATTTTTTCCTTGATATAGTTACAGGGATCTTCAAGGGGCAATGCCCTGATGGCAAGCTAACATGCATGATGAAGTTATGTACTTTACTTGCTCCCGTGAATATATTTGTCATATTTCTCATGAAAATCAGACGCTCAATACACACTGATTTATCTTAGCTATATTATGTTCGTGTTTAAGAAAACGTGAATTATTTAGAACCAATGGGACTACACCTACCGATCGATCTAGATGTACACTGATTTTTTTTTAGAACATGTCCAGGCCACTTAGGCCATCGTGATCTTCAACTCAAAAAAGAAGAAGAAAAGAAAAGCTCATCGTGATCTCATGAAAATTAAGAAGTTACGGACGATAGGGTCTGGGCATACAGATTACAAGGACCATTACCCAAAAAACTAGCCGCCGCCGTGAGTAGAATCCATCTACCAACTGATCAATTGGTTGCTTGCCGCCGACGTTGCAAGAAACCGACTGATCAATTCCTTGCTTGCCGCTGTCGTTGTGCTAGCCATGGCGTTCGACCTATGTCTTGGTTCCAAGTTCCTCAAGGTGCACAAATAATTAGTGCCTTTGTTGTTTACATTCTACTGCTATGATTTTCACCGTATAACAGCCTATTTTGTAATTAGTATATTTCCATAAAGGTGCGATGGATTAATTTCTTGACATTATTCTTTTCAATTACGTTCGATGTTGTTTTGTGGACCTACTAGTAAGATATTGATCTACAGATTATAATCTACT
Organism: Aegilops sharonensis; assembly: GCA_904067115.1. Taxonomy (NCBI): domain Eukaryota; kingdom Viridiplantae; phylum Streptophyta; class Magnoliopsida; order Poales; family Poaceae; genus Aegilops; species Aegilops sharonensis. Next base: position 6,194,676 of record LR880967.1, read on the forward strand.
CGAATGATTATATTACTTCGCTTGTGTCGAGTAATTATTACTAATTAGATATGTCATTTTTTTAGTTCGGTTAGATGTTATTGGCTGACGTTGCCCCACATTAATCTAGGAGAAATATAGTATTATAATTGCCAGCATACATTGTTATGTTTTGATATCAATGTCGCATTAAGGCTTCATATCACGGAGAAAATATGGATGAAACACGCAATTTTGTCTCTTGTGGTGTGACCGGCTCCATGCGGTTTAATTTACTAGCATAACATGAAATAGTGACGCTTGTTACAGATGTGACATGAACAACACACCGCATGAGTCGCGCTATAGGCGAGCCATAATATACTTCTTTTTTTTCTCTTTAACGATGATCATCGCCTTCGACCCCCTCATATCCAAATCCTGGCTCCGCCCCGGGGTGCACACCACCATAGCGCTGGGCCGATCCATTTCACCTTTTTTTCTGGTAAAACTGACAAAAAAATGTGCGCACAGTTGAATCGAACTCAAGACCCCATCATCAAGTTTAACTCGCACTAACCAACCATTCACTCCACACGTTATGGTAATGTACTTCCTTTTTGTTCTTTTATAACTTTGTCTTTTCGCGGAAGCTCCCGATTTTGGGAAGCTTCCAGACGGTTTTTTTTGGTTGAGTTTTTTTTCTTGACCGATTTTTGTTTGGTTTTTCTTTCTTTCTTAAGTTTCTTTTTCTTTAATCTTTTCTCTTTCATTCTCCTTTACTTTTTTCTTAATATTTTTTCCTTTTTTAAAATGCACGAACTTTTGTTCAATGATTTTGTTTTCAAATTCAATGAACTTTTTTCAATTTTCACACTTTGTTTCAAAAATCAATGTACCTTTTTCATATTCAATGAACTTTTCTAAAATTTGGTGAACATTTTTTAATATTCTTTGAACCTTTTTTCAAAATTGATGAACTTTTTTAACTTTGATGATTTGTTTTCAATTTTGACGAACTTTTTCAAATTTGTGATTTTTTAAAGATAATTTAAAACAAAGTGATACATACACGGATTGTGCAATAAATAGTGTGGCCACATTGTTCTTATCTTCTTGGCACTATTATAAGTCACTAAGTCGACTAGGTTTAGTGGTTGGTCAAACTAGTCCATGAAGGTAACACCGCGAGTTTGATTCATGGAGAGATTCACTTGGTTTTTGAGCCTTTTTCACGCTTATTAGTCTCAGCATTACGCATTCGTCGGCTGGCCCAACTTGGCACTGCAGTGAGCGTCATTTGGCTTCTGCGGCGCTAAAGGCGCTTGATAGGAGGTACCCTGCTGTAGTCATTAAGCATAGGTGTAGGCCGATATATGGAGTTTTTTTTCCCATGGTTATAATGTACACATCTTTTATTAATACAAACGAAGCCAACAAACTTCCTTTTCTTCTTCGGCAATTGAGTCTGGTTCGCGCCCAGGGCCGTTGAAGGGCCCATGCGAGCTGTGCGCTTGCACATGGCCCATGTATGGTAACAAATATCTTCTCAATGACGGTGATCAATCTCCTTTCTTCTTTCAATCAATCTCCTTTTTTCTCCCATCTCTGCTATTTACCTTAAAAAACGCAAGGTTTCTCTCCCACCTTACCTTGTCCCACCCTTACGTCCGTCCCTCTGTGTGCTATCCCCACCTTGATCTCCACCGATTTTCTCCCCCTCATGACTTTCTATTTAAATTGGTTTTGATCTGGCCGAACAAACCAGGATCAATCTTTGGTAATACAATCAATTCTCATATGGTAATCAATCTCTTACTTGCTAACGCATAATGCAATCAATTCACGCCAAGCACGTACATATTCTTCTCTTCCTTATATTGGTTTATTTTCTTCCTTTTCTGCTTATTCATTTTTCTCTCTATATATGTCTCCCTTCCTTTGCAGATTTATTCTCATTCATCCCATGATTATGTGCCTGCCGCGCTAGGACACGAAAGACCCTACGTGCGCCGCCGCTGGGATCCCGCTCCCACCGTGCCGGGAGACCTCCACCCTCTCTAGGAGAAGAGGCCGGAGCACCATGACCAGGGAAGATCATTGCGTTGTCAAGTACTCACCTCAAGTCTACGGCTCTATGCCACACACTCGAGGCCCAGATCCATGTCTCCTTTGCGCACCTACGTTGAGTGCTGCCGCCGAGCCCTTTTCTCGAAGTCATCGCCTGACCATCACTGCCGAACCGGGCCTCCCCACAAGCCTCCCCACAAGCCTCCTGCCCTTCTCCATTCCAGTGTAGAACCATCAGCAAGCCTTTTTCATCATCGAGTCACCGGGAGACGGGAAGCAGGAAGATGTCGCGGGAGGCCGTGCATCTTTTCCGAAGGATGGAGGTTGGCCAGACCACACGCTCCGGGCAAATGACTCGATCGTCAACTGCTACAAGGAGGCGGGGGCGAGTGATTTATAAATGCTTTCATGTTTATAATTTTCATTATTTTTCTTGTCTGCTTCATTGCCATATCTGATGTATTTTTTCCTTGATATAGTTACAGGGATCTTCAAGGGGCAATGCCCTGATGGCAAGCTAACATGCATGATGAAGTTATGTACTTTACTTGCTCCCGTGAATATATTTGTCATATTTCTCATGAAAATCAGACGCTCAATACACACTGATTTATCTTAGCTATATTATGTTCGTGTTTAAGAAAACGTGAATTATTTGCGATCTAGAAGGGACTCATTTATCTTAGCATTATGTAATATATTTGTAATCCCACATTTTCGCCAGATACTGTCTGAACTCTCTCTAACCAAACATACAATCTAGACATGTAGTATTACAGTTGGGTCGTTCAGATATTCCATAGAACATCACCCTTATCACTATTTATTAATATTCCTTGCACAATACTTCTCAGTTTTTTTAGGTTTATAAGAACAATCTATGGCATGTTTTTAAACACTTCAGTTATTAGTCGTGTTTTTTATACCATAACCTATGGCATATCTACTTTGTGATCTTGACCTTTACTCCACATTAATATAACCTAATTGTAAATTAGTTTGATGGATTGTATATCATCCTCTGACTTCGTTTGATTATAATACCGTCCTTGGTTACATATATAAATTTTGGTAATTTCCTTTTAGTCCTCTGCAAGTGAACTTACCTATTTTACAAAACTCAATTTTATTGTGAAGTTTGATTATTCCTCTATTTGCGGCTGGCCTTATAGTCAGTTGTCCATATGAGTTCACACAGAACATTACTTATCGGATACTATACAATGATGCCGGCAAGGAAATGGTCGAACAAGTTATTCATGAATATTTTGATTCCCGTTCATGGATGGAAATTTTGCATGTGATAAAAATTAAGAAAACTGGGACAGAAGATGTACAGAGGAACCATCAAGAGAGGAATCTCACAAACGTCACAATGGACCGCAAAAGATTGACTAAATGGTATCTTTCTTATTACACATCATTTGTTATGTTCGAAAAGATGAAGCGCCCCTTGATCAATGTAACCTGAAGAATATTTGTATGAGTTGCGTGTAATAGTAATGTAGAAATATAAAGAAAAAATGGCCGTTGTTGAACCTAGCATGTCCGCAAACAAGCAACATATGGCGATGGACATATTCTCTGCAATATGAATGTGAGTTGGTTATTGTTTTCACAAGTTTCTTAGTTTCAACTTGTGATGCAAAGTCTTTCCGTTGTTTTTTCAGTAAGAGTTTATTATTTAGTCTATCGGTGTATTATGTATTTGCATGATCATTGAACACAATGAGGCCATGCTTGTGCATCATCACCAATAACAGTCATTGGTTATTCTCTGCAGCGCACGGGCAATTACCTAGTAATAATGAAACAGCTCGAAAGAAAAGGAAAAAAGGCAGCCAACCAAAGCGGACCACGCCTCAAACCCTCGAAGGCAAGGAGGAGATCGCTAGCGACGCCGATGCGGTTCCCGGCCGAGAGCTGGCGGGGCGGCCTCCTCCGCTCGCTGCTGTATGCAGCGGTGGGAGGTCTCTCGGCCTTCCCTGCCCCCGAGCCGAGGGCATCCTTTCTCAGCGCCCAACGCGCAGGGTGCAGGCAAGGTGTTCAACGTTTCGTAGCTGTGCGTTCGTGGTTGCTGCCTCTGTCTGGCTCGCTCTTGCATTCAATTTCCGCCGCCCAGTCAACGCCAGCATATGCACCTTGATCATCCCCGATGTGGATCTGAGTAGTATCCATCATCATAATTGATGCGCTGATTAGTTCATTGATTTGAGACTACCAAACACGACATCCAATGATTAGTTCATTGCATGCGATGCTATTAATTAGCAAATGAACATTAAATTCTCTCGTTTTCTCCTCCTCCTTGATCACGGTGCACAACCTAAAGATGACTTACTCACCTAGACGGAGGGAGTAGTATTTAGTTACTACTGCTGCACCTCGTGGTCATACAGGCACATCAGTTGGTGTGGCACCTAGTCGTTGGCACATCGAGCATTGCACTGTTTTAGTGTTTATACAATAGTCCAAGTTGATGGGGTCCTCGCTGGCCTCACATGGACATGGATTAATTACATCATATTAGCATGGATCTCGAGGGCGATTAAACATCTGTCGTAAAACACTACGTACACCGTGCACCCACTCCTTGTTGATTCTGCAGTCTAGGATCCCAAACCAGTCTGAGGGAAGGAACGAGGAGGAGAGCTCTCGGAAGTACGGCGATGGAGTATCTCGTCGGGATTCTTCAATCCGTTGTCGCGGCGCTCGACTCGGAGAAGTATCAGAAGCGGCCAGGCGTTGGCCATGACCTGGTGTTCATGAGGAATGAACTCAGGTCGGTACATTCTTTTTTCCTTGGGAGGTTAGACCATATGGAGGAAGAAATGGATGCTGAGTTGAAGGACTTTATGAGTCAATACACGGAGATAGCCACCAAACTCGAGGACTGGATCAACGAGGTTATGGATCATGATCAAGTGCGAAAGGGTGCCAAGGCCGGATCTATGCGTGGGGCGGCCACTCGTCTCAATGCATCCAAGGCGCGGCGTCAAATTGACAACGAGGTAACATTGCTCAAAGCTCGTCTCATGGATTTGTCCGAAGGACGGTCTGCGTACAATGACCGCCGACACCACACTTCGCCGCTGAGATCCAAGACAGCACCTGTTGAGAAGAGGTTGATGTTCTATACCAGCACGGATGGGCTCGTTGGTATTGATCGACCTGTTGGGGAGATCTCTAATTTGTTGGTGACGGGACCTGAACATACAAAGCTGAAGATGGTCTCCATTGCTGGACTTGCTGGGCTTGGGAAATCCACACTTGCACATAATGTGTATTGCTTGCTGCCTGGGTGGGCAATTTCAGTGCCGAGCTTTTGCTGTCTTGTCCCGCAAACCTCACACTCTCAGTGTTTTGATGAGCATACTGAGTCAACTTGAACCGAGAGAAGCCATGTATCGACAAGGAAAGACCACTGATTCCATAATCGCCACTATTAAAGAGTTCCTCATGGATAAAAGGTATGCATATCAAAGATTTCATTCAGCTCTGACCGATTCCGGATCACCTTAATCCTTTTTTGTTCATGTGTCTACATGCTGCCACTATCACTAACTGTGTATCATGGTCTAGGAATTAAAATTTTGTCTTGGATTGTGCTCTCTTGATTTGAATAAGTTCGAGTACTTCAAATCCCTCTGTTGTACTGATTTCCTGTCTTTTTTGGGCGACAGGTACCTTGTCGTGATTGATGATGTGTGGAGTGTAGAGGATTGGAAAATCATCAAGAAAGCCTTCCCTAAGAATGACCATGGCAGCAGAATACTCATCACAACTAGTATTAACTCCGTAGCAGAGGCATGTTGCTGTGGCGATGATGATTTCATTTACAAGATTAAGCCTCTCAATGGACCTGACTCTCAAAGGTTATTCTTGCAAAGGCTTTTTGGGACCAGGGACACCTTCCCTCCTCCTCTGACAGAAGTTTGCAATGAGATTTTGAGAATGTGTGGCGGTATGCCATTAGCAGTAATTTGTTTTGCCTCCATGCTTTCCTGCCAAGCAATTACGAAGCAATCATGCGAGGAGCTGGTGGATTCCGTACGCTCTGGATCGATAGTGAGTGCGGACATGCAGTATCTGAGAGATATATTATCCATTAGCCACTATGATGTTGCCCACCGTGTGAAATATTGCTTATTGTACCTGAGCATATACCCTGAACATGGCACGATTAACAGAGATCGTTTGAAGAAAAAGTTGATCGCTAAAGGCTTTGTTACTGAAGAGCAAGAAGCAAACCAGTACTTTGGTGATCTCATCAACAGGAATATTATTCAGCCTGTGGAATGCAACACCAGTTCTGAGGTGATGACCTACCATATACACCCTATGATGCACTTGCTCCTTAAATTCAAAGCAGAACAAGAGGATTTTGCTGCTTTGCTTCACCCAAAACATATTTCTACTTCAGATGGTACGTGCATCCGTTGCCTATCTATTCACTGTCCTGATTCAGAGAATCCAGTTGATTCATCGAGCATGGCATTTAAACATTGTCGCTCCTTAACAGTTTTTGGTCATGCAAACCGAACTCTGCCAAAGTACTTTGAAGGTATACGATTTTTGGATTTAGAAGGATGCATGAGTATAGAGAAAGCTGACCTAGAGTGTATATGCAGAATGGTTTTGCTCAAGCAATTGATCCTGAAAAACACACAAATCACTGTGATCCCACCAGAAATTGGCAACCTACAACGTCTGGAAGGACTAGATGCGGAAGGGACTCAAATCACTGAGCTCCCACCAGAAATTGGCACCCTATATTACTTGAAGAGACTAGATGCAAGGAAGTCAAGAGTCAAAGTATTACCCGGCGAAGTTATGCGTCTCGCGAATTTGGTGCATCTGCTTGTTGGTGACAATGATTCCAGTGAAGGAGTGAAGTTACCTGATGCATTTGGGGAATCAGGATCACTACAGCAGCTGTGCACTATTGATCTGAAGAAATGTTCGATATTCTCTCTGATGGAACTTGGTAAGCTAACACAACTTGAAGAGCTTGCTGTAGTGTCAAGTGATGGGCGTGACAACATGAGTACGAACGATGCTCTCATGTCTTCCCTCAAAGAGTCCCGCAATCTTCACTCCCTGGTGGTTTATAGTGATTTCAGCTTGAGCACTCTAAAGCCCTCATCACCGTACAATCTTCTCAAATGCCAGAAAAAGCTTACTGTGCTTACAAGATCTTTGAATGTTCCAAGTGTTATCTCAGAGCAAAGCATCAGGGAGCTGGACATCAGGATTTGCCAGCTAGACGAGGAGGGTCTGAAGATACTCAGAGAGCTGCCAACACTGCATAGCCTCACAGTACGATTTGAAGTCCTCCCAAGAGCGACGGTACACATCAGCCATGAGGGATTCTCAAGTCTGGAGAGTTTTTGTGTTGATTCCCGAATGCCTAGGTTAATCTTTGAGGAAGGAGCAATGCTAGAGCTAAAACATCTTGAACTCAAGTTCTATGCTGGATCAGCTAGTGAAGAGTCTATGGATATCAAGCACCTCCTCAACCTTGAGAAACTTCTTCTCCGATATTCCCAGTGGAATGCAAGCAACAATGGCGTGAAGAGGACAGTGGCTGCCATGAAAAGTGAGGCCAAGGACCACCAGAACCGTGTCACTCTCTGCATTGCTGAAGAGAACAAAGATGGTTGTTGCAGCACAACTACTGAGATTATAGAAGAGAACAAAAATGCTAGTTGCAGTATGACAACTGAGACTGAAGCTGAAGAAGAGAGGCATGCGGATGGATCTGGCCCTATTCGGAACAACTATGCTACTTGCAGCGTAACCAACGAGATCGTAGCCGTGAATAAGCCAATGAATATTTATATTTGACTCACTCTCTCTCTCTCTCTC
>LR880967.1:6206744-6224803 GCA_904067115.1 Aegilops sharonensis
GATATCTAAGGCAATGATCATGAATATAGGCATCACGTCCATGACAAGTAGACCGAAACGATTCTGCATCTACTTCTATTACTCCACACATCAACCGCTATCCAGCATGCATCTAGTGTATTAAGTTAACAGGAACGGAGTAACGCCTTAAGCAAGATGCCATGATGTAGAGGGATAAACTCAAGCAATATGATATGAACCCCATCCTTTATCCTTAATTGCCACAATACAAATACGTGTCTCGCTACCCCTACTGTCACTAGGTGAGGACATCGCAAGATTGAACCCATCACAAAGCACCTCTCCTATTGCAAGATAAATCAATATAGTTGGCCAAACCAGATCAATAGATCGGAGAGAAATACAATGCTATCTTAATCATGCATAAAAGAGTTCAGAAAAGACTCAAATAATATTCATAGATAATCTGATTATAAATCCACAATTCATCGGATCTCAACAAACACACCACAAAAGAAGATTACATCGAATAGATCTCCAAGAACATCGAGGAGAACATTGTATTAAAGATCAAAGAGGGAGAAGAAGCCATCTAGCTACTAGCTATGGACCTGTAGGTCTGTGGTAAACTACTCACACATCATTGGTAGGGCAGCAAGATTGATGTAGAAGCCCTCCATGATCGAATCCCCCTCCGGCAGAGTACCGGAAAAGGCCCCAAGATGGGATCTCACGAGAACAGAAGTTTGCAGCGGCGGAAAAGTTTTTTTGGTGCCTCTGGTATATGAGGAATATTTGGCTATTTATGGAGCAAGGATTAGGTTAGGAGAGTCCTGAGAGGCCCATAAGCCCTGGGGCGCGCCCTCCCGACTTGTGGCCACCTTGTGGCTCTTTTGTCCTCTTCGCGAAGCTTCGTGGTTGTCTTCTGGCCCAAAACAATCGTCAAAAAGTTTCGTTCCGTTTGGACTCCGCTTGGTATTGATTTTTCTTTAAAAGATAAAAACATGGAAGAAACAACAACTGCTAGTAGGCACTAGGTTAATAGGTTAGTCCCCAAAATTGATATAAAATAGCATAACAATGCATATAAAACATCCAAGATGGATAATATAATAGCATGGAACAATAAAAAATTATACATACGTTGAAGACGTATCAGTCGCCGCGAGCTCATCAATTTTGGTAGCCTAGGCTCGGGTACTGTTGTTGATTTGTCACGACAGATGTCCTAGAAAAATGACTTAGGTGTGGAGCCATCGCAACGTAGTTAGCTTGAAGGGGTTAAACGGGACAGAGGACACAAAGAGTTTACCCAGGTTCGGCCCCTCTCAATGAGGTAAAAGCGTACATCCTGCTTCTAGTTGTATTTCTTGAGTTTCGATTACAAGGGAGCGAATACGCTTGACCTAGTTCTCGATCTATTGTTTCTTGAGTTAACCTGCCGCCGGGTCTCACCTTTATATACACAGGTCGAGACCCGAAGGCTTACAGAGTCCCGGCAGGCTCATACAACGTGACCGGCTCGGTTTCTAGCTAGTCATGCCTTACAGGGCAAGTCATCATACGGCGGTTCATAGGCCCGGGTCTTGGGCCTTCACCAGGTCTGCTTCCATGAGCCACCAACTTCACAACTTGGGCCTTCTTGAAACTTCTTCATTTTAAACCGCCAACGGTGTAACCCGGCCCCTCCTGGGCGGGTCACACCTCGGAGCTATATCCCCAACAGGTACGTTGCACGGCCCGCAGATTCCCACCTAGTAGTACAATGTAGTATAATGATGATGAAAGGATCGATACGGTCGAATAGAGGGGGGTGAATAGGAGACTACACATTTTAATCTTTATTGTCAATTTTAAGGCTTAGCGGATAAATAGGGTTCACTAGATATGCAACTAGGTGAATGCAACCTATATGACAAGCAAGCTCCAAGCTAAAAATGCTAGGCACCAAACTAAGTAGCAAGCCAACGAGCATACAAATCAAAGTAAGGTGCGGGAAAGGATTAACCAAAAGTGAGACGAGGACACGAATTTTATCCCGAAGTTCACTCTTCCTTGGGGAAGTGCTACTCTTCGTTTGGAGAGGTGCCAGAGCCAAAGCTTGTGGAACGCCACCGAAAGCTCACTATAGTCTCCTTCGAGTCACCCCAACAGATGAGCCTCGAATCACTCGGGGTTGGTCTTGAAGGTGACCACCACACCTTTACAAACTTCTACGGAGCACACCATAAGCAAGGAAGCTTCCGGAGGAACCTCTAACTGCCTAGGAGCCCAAGCTCCAAGAGTAACAAGTCAAAGGGGAAGAAATGTTGCAGGGAATGCGATTTGGTTTGGTCAAGATGTAGATCAGAACTTGCTCTCCCAATCCCCAAAGTTTCAACAAGTTTGGGTGGAGGGATTGAGAGTATTGAGCAAAATGAGGTGTAGCAATGGTGGAGCTCAACAAGACATTAGGGTAGGGGTTGGAGGTGGAAGAAGGGGCTTTATATTGTGTTCTTGGCCGGGTGGGGATTTCTGCCCGTTGGACCCCGTGCGCACGGGCTAAGTCAGCCCCATGCGCACGGGGTACTCAGATACTTCCACACCACCCCTTGCGCACGGGGGTCAAAAGACCCCGTGCGCACGGTGTCGTGGAATTGTCACGTCAGATGTCCTTAGTGTGAGGACTTAGTCATGAGGCCAACACATCCATGTGGTAGCTTGAGAGGGGTTGAGTGAGACGAGAGACGCGAGGTTTTACCCAGGTTCGGCCCCTCATGGTGGAGGTAAAAGCCTACATCCTGCTTCATTGATATTGATGATGATGATCACGATTACAGGGGTGCTCTATTTCGAGAGCTCTTGACTTATCTGTCTATCTAGCCTTGTCAAACTTGTCCCTCTTGGGGTGCCTTGCCCCTCCTTATATAAGTTGAAGGGGCGGCTTACATGACTAGTACTAGTAGGATTAGGATTACTTTTTTACAAGTGTACACCATGTATACATCGTATGTTGAGGTGGCCGCCCAAGGCCCCGTAACGGGTGGGACTTGGATTTGTTCGGTGTCGGCATCGTTGTCCATGTCGTCGATGTCTTCGTACGCATAATCCAGCATGTCGGTTAAGTCCTCGACAGTGGCTATCAAGTGGGTGGTGGGTGGGGCGTAAAATTCCCCTCTCTCAGCCCCCAGTCCAGGCTGGGTGCAGTTCAGAGGTAAAGCCTCCGTGATGGCGAGAGACTGCATCAGACCCAACGCTTCATCTAAGAGCAGGAGCGGGAACCGTGGTTCTGCCGCGATGTGTTCGGCTTGGAACGCCTGATCGGATCCGCTAAGTGCGGACCTCCGCAGTTTGGAACGGTTGCCCAGAGCCAGGTTTAAGCCTGCGTCTGGGCCTTCGGAAGGAAGTTTTATAAGGGGAAGAAGTCCGCGGGGTTTACGTTCCCGTCTTTGAACAATGAGACCTGCCCCGGATCTAAGGCCGAGGTGAGTGCTGGTGTTGACCCCTGGACGAGATCCGACAGGGGATCCGAAGAGTCTTCTTGGATGGGACATAGAGTGGCGGCCGAGGCTGCGAACCCATAAAAGACCAAGTCTCCTTGGATATCAGCAACATAATTCAGGTTTCCAAACCTGATCTGGTGGCTAGGGGTGTAACTATTGACCTGCTCGAGGCGGCCGATCGAGTTGGCTCGAAGCACAAAGCCACCGAACACAAAAACCTATCCAGGAAGAAAAATCTCCCTGGACGCAGCGTCACCATTGACGAAGAGGTGAGCCATTGATCCTTCTGTCAACGATAAAGCGGAGCTCCCAATGAAAGCACGAATGTCGGTGTCAAAACTAATGGATCTCGGGTAGGGGGCCCAAGTTGTGCGTCTGAGGATCAATAGTAACAATGGAGAAGGGACACAGTGTTTACCCAGGTTTGGGCCCTCTTAATGGAGGTAAAACCCTACTCCTGTTTGATTATATTCAAGGGTATAGGGGTTACAATAGTTGATCTACCATGAGATTGATTCGGCTAACCCTAGATAGCTAGCCTAGCAATGTTATGATCCTGCTTCCGATCTATCCCTCGGTTTATATAGACACCGGAAGGGCTTAGGGTTGTACAAAGTCGGTTTTACTGAAAGGAATAAGATATCCGGACACCTATACTTGCCATCCACGCATGTGAGAGTCCCTACCGGACACAAGGGATAATCTTCCATCTTCTATCTTGACGGCCGATCAGTCCGACCCACATCAATAGACCGGACGCCCGAGGACCCTCTAATCCAGGACTCCCACAGGGGGTCAAAAGACCTCGTGCGCACGAGGTACCCACAGAGTTTACACAGCACCCCATGCGCACGGGGGTTAGAAGACTCCGTGCGCACGGGGTACCCAGAGAGTTATGCAGTACCCCGTGTGCATGGGGTACCCAATAACTTTCTGTCACAAACTTTCTGAGTACCACAAGCACACACACTAGGATAAAAGGTGGTATGAGTGGGTAGGCTTAGTGTATAAGGTTCAACAATGGCATTCCCACACAGCTTTCATCCACACAGACCCCTCTTAATAGTGCGGTCTTTCCTACGACTCGAAGCAAACCAAAAACTAAACCTTCGATTCGCCGGAAGACCACACCTTTGACCTTTTTGAATTGGGGGGTCGCACATCTCCATCACGAAGCACTTGGAACCAATATCCTGAGATAAACTTGAGTAATCGATATTAGTTCAACTAATCACATTGTCATCACACCAAAATATAGTATGAATGCCACTTGCACTTTCAGATGAACTATGTACGATCAATGTAGTATGATGATAAACTATGTATGATCAATGTCATTGCAAGTTTCTCTCGTGAATGCTTTTTTAAAATTTTACAGTTTCACATACTGGGTCTGATCTGCAGCGGATGAATTCACCCCGCAAATCAGATCTGCAGCAAACTGTAAACAAGTTTTACGGGTCGGCATTATACGGGGTCTGCTAAAGATGCTCTAAGTATTTTTAAGTAAACTAGAACAATGCTCGTGTGTTGCAACGTGATATAAATATTCTATTACGTCAGCTTGTGATTTACCTGTCAATAATAATGCGATTGTGTAAATAAATGTTCATCAAATTCTGGCTGTAAATTACCTTATATTTTGATTAGAAGTTTGGTAAGTAAATTAAAGTTGAATAGGTTCAGAAGGTAAGTAAATTAAGGTGATTGATTATATCATACACATGGAAGCTAGGACGAAGGGGTGATGGAAGAAAGGTGAAATGAGAACATTACGTTCTTTTTAAGTAGTAGAGATTTTGATTAGAAGTTTGGTAAGTAAATTAAAGTGAAATTGGTTCAGAAGGTAAGTAAATTAAGGTGACTCATTGTAATATATATGAAAGGTCGGATGAAGGGGAGGTGGGAAGAAATATGAAATGTGAATCTTAAGTTCTTTTTATAAGTATATGTATGATCAATGTCGTTGCAAGTTTCTCACGTGAATGCTTTTTTAAAATTTTACAGTTTCAGATACTGGGTCTGATCTGCAGCGGACGAATTCGCCCCGCAAATCAGATCTACAGCAAACTGTAAACAAGTTTTACGGATCGGCGTTATACGGGGTCTGCTAGAGATGCTCTAAGTATTTTTAAGTAAACTAGAACAATGCCCGTGTGTTGCAACATGATATCAATATTCTATTACGTCAGCTTGTGATTTACCTGTCAATAATAATGCGATTGTGTAAATAAATGTTCATCAAATTTTGACTGTGAATTACCTCATATTTTGATTAGAAGTTTGGTAAGTAAATTAAAGTTGAATAGGTTCAGAAGGTAAGTAAATTAAGGTGATTGATTATATCATATACATGGAAGCTTGGACGAAGGGGGTGATGGAAGAAAGGTGAATGAGAACATTACGTTCTTTTTAAGTAGTAGAGATTTTGATTAGAAGTTTGGTAAGTAAATTAAAGTGAAATTGGTTCAGAAGGTAAGTGAATTAAGGTGACTTATTGTAATATATATGGAAGGTTGGACAAGGGGAGGTGAGAAGAAAGATGAAATGTGAATCTTACGTTCTTTTTATAAGTCGTAGAGACTAGATAATTGTCCATTTGTTGTAATGGGGTGATACTTCTCCAACATATCTATAATAGAGTTGCTCCTCCGGGTCGACAGGGACGGAGCAGACGCGTGTGCGGGAAGGGCCGGCCTCCGCCTCACTTTGCACGACCCACGCTGCTTCTCGCGATGGGCGGCCTTCACCTCCGACTTCGTCATCGGCATTCTCTCGGTAGCCATGGACGCGAGCACCCATCGTTGCCTGGGAGGAGCTGGCGCCGAGGGAAAGGGAAGTGATGCAGAGCGAGTTGGGTGAGTGCGGTAGATGGCTTGCAGGACCGGGAGGTTTTGGTGGCAGATAGCGCGGGGGGCTCGAGTTCCCGCCGGTTTCCAGCCGCGACAGCTTGATTGCGATGCAGAGCGCGAGCTCCTTGTCGTCCGATGCGTCGCTGCCGAAGCCGGAGTTCTCTTTCACGAGGACGTCCCAGACCATGGGATTGTAGTCGCTGCCGAAGCCGGAGTTCTATTTCACGAGGGCGTTCCAGACCATGGGATTGTAGTCGTTGCCGAAGCCGGAGTTCTCTTTCATGTGGGCATCCCAGACCATGGGATTGTATTCGCTGCCGAAGTCGTCGCCGACCTGACCATGACGAAGGGGACGAGAGGGGAGTTGAGAGATTGGGGAGAGGAAGGGGAGGAGACTGGAATGGAGTGGAGAGGGCGAGAGGACTGAGAGGAGTGCGGTTTGACTAGGGTAAGTTGGACCGGCTGGGGTTTTGTGCGGATAGTGGTGGGGCGGCGTGGGCCACAGCGAGCCAGTCTGATGTTGCGTCGGTGTCCGGGCCTCGCCATATGGGTTCGATATGCGTGTTGCCGGATAGCTCGGACGTTTGGGTCGGATTTGTCAGGTCCGGTGGAATGACATTTTTTTGGTCTGGGTAGTGACCAGCCTGGATGTTTGGGGGGCAGATGTAGGTTGTGGATGCTCTAATAATAATAATTAAAAAAAAAGGCTATTTGCTTCGTCCTTGGCTTGGACCCTGCAAAAGGGCCAAAGGGACGAGCGGATCCCGTTGACCAGATCTCCCACGGAAAAAGTTCACTGTCCATACTTGATCTTGAGTGTGGAAGCAGCGGCGGAGGAGCCGGCGTCAATGGAGAGCGGTGGTGCGGTGAGCGTTGGCACTGGGGTGGCAGCCGCCCTAATCGCCAAGCTCACCACCCTGATGGGTGATGAGACCCAAGAAGGCGTGCGGCGGGACATGCGGTTCCTCAGGGACGAGTGGAGCAGCATCAACGCTCTCCTTGTAAAGCTTGCGGCCGGTGCGTGGGAGGAGGACGAACGAGTGAAGAATTGTAGGAGGATGCTCCGGGAGATGAGCTTCTACATGGATGACTCCATCGACTTGGCCCTGGCCGGCGGCCCTGCCCCCAAATCTGCTGGATCTCGGTGCCTCCAAATGGTACGGCAGCCGGCGGGGCTGGATCCGGGCCATCGGATGGCCACCCTCATGAGGGAACTGAAGGCTATGCTCGCTGAGGTAACCAATATCTACGAGAGGTACATTGTCCATGAGCCTGAACTCCATCGAGTGCCTGCGGCTGCGGGCATGGACCCTCGTCAGATGGTTCTGTATAATGACGTCAACCCCGTGGGTTTCGACACCCATAGGCAGGAACTCGTCGCGCGGTTCATCGACGGTGACAACCGCCGATTCAAGGTGATATCAGTTGTTGGGTTAGCAGGTTCGGGTAAAACCACACTTGCCAAACTTGTATACCAGACTCTTCGAGAGCAATTCAAGTGCCGTGCTATCGTGTGGGTGTCCCAAGATCCTGACATGAAGAAGATCCTGCTCTCGTTGCTCTCTGATGTTGGCGCAGCAGAGATATCGGCTGATGACTCCAGGTCCGAATGGGATTTGTCGCGGCTCTTTTACGCACTAAGAGAATTCCTCTCCGGTAAGAGGTATGCATATCCTCTGCTCTCAAACTCATCTCTTGATTTAGGATATTTTCTCAAATGCTGGTTTCCCCCCCAATGTATTTCCACTGTTCCTAAATGTAAGTCGTCGCTCGCTGGGGGAGTTCAGTTTCCACTCCCCCAACGACTTGTATTTAGGAACGGAGGGACTATATGGTTACATACACACTTCTGTTGAACTGTATTCTCACCTCCTGAATAATTAACACATTCTCCTTTGCAAATTGATGTAATAGGTACTTTATTGTAATTGACGATCTATGGAGTAGTCAAGCATGGCGAATTATCAAAACTGCATTGCCTGAAAATAGTCTTGGCAGTAGAATTTTGACAACAACACAGATTGCATCTGTAGCCAAGTCCTGCTCCCACCCTAACGAGAACCTTGTGTATGAAATGAAGCCTCTCTCTCAGGCTGATGCTACAAGATTACTTTTCAGAACATTGTTTGGTAATGAGGATTCCTGCCCTTATGAACTGAAACAAGTTGCTGCTGATATCGTGAAGAAATGTGAAGGTTCGCCACTCGCGATCAGTTCAATATCAACGTTTCTGGTTACTGAGTATCAACGTTTCTGGTGGCTTCATATCAGAGACTCAGTTCATCTGGGATTTCATCATAGAGGTCTTGATGTTTATGAAATGAGATCACTCCTTACAAGTTACATGGAACTTCCACTGCAGATAAGAACTTGTTTACTATACCTGGTAATGTTCCCAGGGGGTTATATAATCCATAGGGATTGGTTGATAAAAAGATGGATAGCAGAAGGCTTCATTTCTGCAAAACGTGGACAAAGTTTACAAAAAGTTGGAGAATGCTATTTCAGTGAGCTTATAAACAGGAAAATGATCCAACCTCTTGACAATCAAGCTGATGCATGCATAGTTCATGTAACAATTCTTGATCTCATTGCCCATATATCCACCGAAGAAAATTTTGTGACTTTATGTGCTGGCAAAAATGAAGATTTTTCTCCAACACATGAAGTTCGCCGCCTTATTATCGCCAATTATTGGGGTGAACAGCCTCCATCAGGTGATTGGACACATAAGGTTCGATCACTCGGTATTTTTGGATCTGTTTCAGGTATACCCCCTCTTTCTGAGTTTGGTGCACTTCGAGTGCTTGATATGGAAATTTATCGGGAGTCAGAAAGGTATTACCTGGATGATATAGCTCAAGATATAGGTCATCTTTTTCTCTTAAAGTACCTCCGGCTCCGAACAAACAGTAATTTTTCGCTGGTTAAAATAGCAAAACTGCAGAATCTCGAAACTTTGGATCTGACGGGAACCCCTATAAGTGAATTGCCAGCAAACATTGTTCAGCTGAAACGGTTGAAACATCTGCTTGTTAACGATGCAAAACTGCCTGATGGAATCAGAAATATGCAATGTTTGTCCGAGCTATCTCGTGTCAAAGTGGACAGCAGCAACTCCGCATATTCCTTGGAAGAACTGGGCAGTTTGACTAAGCTGAGTGTTCTCGGTCTGAACTGGTGCATCGGTCACAATGATGGCCAAATGGAAAGATATGTGCATTATCTGGTCTCATCGTTGAACAGACTGAGCAGATGCAACCTGCAATCTTTGCGCATTGCCAGCGACGACGGCTGTTCCATGGATTTTTTTGTTGGATTCTTGGTGCCCTCCTCCTTCCCTGCAGGAATTTCAGATGAACACCAAGTACTACCTCCCTAGGATTCCGGAGTGGATGGCCTCACACTCCAACATCTCCTTCCTAGATATCAACATTTATTCCGTGGAGCAGCAGGTCCTCCAGATCCTTGGGGCATTGCCTGCTCTGCTAGTTCTACTATTGGCCTCAAAGGAGTCACCATCCCCAGGAGTGGGACTGCGCATTGGCAGCGACGAATTCTACTGTCTGCAGAGATTCAACTTCACCTGCTGGAATAGTTGGGGTGTGCTGATGTTTGAACCAGGAGCTATGCCACAGCTCAAGACACTCGAGATGGTCTTCAGTGCGAAAGGGCGACAGGCTCATGATGGTCTTGATTTTGGCATTGAGAACCTCACTCTTCTCAAACATCTACTCCCTCCGTAAACTAATATAAGAGCGTTTAGAATACTAAAATAGTGATCTAAACGCTCTTATATTAGTTTACAGAGGGAGTATATGTGAAAATCAACGTCGGGCATGCAACCGGTTTGGAGGTTGAGGCTGCGGAGGCTGCCGTTCAGAGAGCTGCTGACCGGCTTCCTTATCGCCCCGCAACTGACGTGACAAGGTGGAGCGAAGAGCAGAGAGGAAATTGGACAATGAGAAGTTCTCGAGCATGAATAGCTAGAAGAGGTTACACAATGGGTCTTGAATGACAGAAACAAAGGTATTCTCCCATTTTCGCCTGTACATAAGATAAAAGTAAATTCTACCTGGCAGTCCCTCTAGTCTAGTACTCCTAGCTAACTAGTAATGGTGTATTTCCCTTCTCCTAGATGAAATTTAGAAGCAGAGTTCCCCTGCCTGTCCATCGTTCTCTCGTCCTTGTACATTTTGGTTGCTTTCATATTCACAGAGCTCAAGGAAGACAATGCTGCAATAACTCTCAGTTAACTGGACTTTTGATTCGGGAGCAAATAACTGTTCTTCAAGGATGGGTTCTCTTTATACTGTGTACCTCTTCAGCTATATTGCTTTTAACATTGCTTCCAGCTGCCGTGACCAGTGCTTACCATTTTATCGCTTGAACCATGTGTGATTTATTCTGATGCAGTAAGCGGTATTGTGTTATGAACAGCTCATTTCTGATAGAACGAAATCGAAAGACCGTGGTGGTTAACCAGAGACCTAATGCCTTATAAAAAGTTTACGGAGGGAGTAATAGAAATAAAGAATATGTTTTGTTTTCTTGAATGGAACAGCAAGAGCTCTGCATTTTCATTTCAGTAGGGCGAAAGACATGAACGGAACAGCAGCAGATCTTTTTAATCCCATGACCCCCAACCGAGTTGGG
Source organism: Aegilops sharonensis (assembly GCA_904067115.1). Classification (NCBI taxonomy): domain Eukaryota; kingdom Viridiplantae; phylum Streptophyta; class Magnoliopsida; order Poales; family Poaceae; genus Aegilops; species Aegilops sharonensis. The sequence goes on from LR880967.1 coordinate 6,217,696, forward strand.
AGCACATATGCGCTTCCAGTTTGCCCTCATGGGCTTTTTCGTCTGCGTTATGAAGAAAGATTCTTTCTGAGCGAAAGTGCCTTTCTGCTCCCGAGCTCATTTAAGCTCGGTGAACAGTAAAATCGAAAACAATTCAAAAATTTTCAAAAAAATCCCAGAAAAACATTGACAAAAGTTCTAAGTGCTTGCAAAAATTCATCATGAAATCACATTTCTGTAAGGCGTGCCAAAAAAAACAAATTCAGCCTCCAAAATGCTTTTGAAAGTAGCATTTTCAGAGTACCGATTTTGTTTTTTCTGCCACGTCTTCTAGAAATGTGATTTCATGACGAATTTTTGCAAGCACTTAAAACTTTTGTCAATGTTTCTACCAAAAAAAATTTGGAATTTTTTGAATTTTTTTTTTATTTTTTTCGATTTTACTAAGAACATAGTGAATACTAAGGATCAAACTCTAACAAATTGACTTGATTACATGATAGATCTCATCCAACCCTATCACCGACCAGCAAGTCTACGAAGGAAATACTCACTTCCTGTGGTGAGCATCATGGAATTGGTGATGAAGAAGGTTAGATGATGACGGTGGTGACGGATTCCCCTCTCCGGAGCCCAAACGGACTCCAGATTAGCCTCCCGATGATGATCACTGGATGGCGGTGGCTCTGTATCGTAAAATGCGATGAAACTTCTTCTCCTATTTTTTTCTCGGAAAATAGGAATTTATAGGCTTGAGATTAGGGTCAGCGGAGCCACGCGGGCCCCACAAGGTACTTGGGCGCGCCTAGAGGGGGTGGCCGCACCCAAGTGCCTTGTGGGCAGCTGGTGGGTCTTTGCTCTTGTATTTTTTATATTTTCCATAAAAAAAAATTCAAAAAGTTTTGTTCGTTTCCGAGAATTTTTATTTCTACACAAGAAACAACATTGTGGTAGTTCTGCTGAAAACAGCGTCAGTCTGGGTTAGTTTCATTCAAATCATGCAAAATAAAGTTCAAAATAAGAGCAGAAGTGTTTGAAAAACTAGATACAACGGAGGCGGATCAGTTGATTAGATTGTTGTGGTGAACAATATAGATTGGTATTCTGTGCAAGGGTGATCCTGGACGAAATATTTTGTGCTGGGTCGACCTGATAGGGGACATTTAACGAGTACCAGAGCTTGTCAAAAGGTTGACCTGGGAAAAACCAAGTTGCAAAACTATGCGAAGCAAGGAACGGATGTATGTAATGACAATATTCACCGAGTTTGCAACTCGGCAAAGGTCTAACCTTCAGCGAATTTTTCTGGAAAGAAACTCGACAAACAGTTTCTAGCTGCGTTAAAAGCACTAGGCGAAATATAAAACACGACAATCAGGCAGTGCCACGCGTCAGTCCCTTATTGGACGAGTTATTGCCGAGTGCCAAACTTGGCAAATAATTTGGCCAGCTCGGCTGACCAAAGAACTTGCGAAATGTGGCACCAGGTAACAACGTAGTGCCACGCGTCGAGCCCTTACTGAAAGGAGACTTCCGAGTTTCAAACTCAGCAAAGGATTTGCCCAGTTTTGTTTTTATAAACTCGGCGAAATATAACACAGGGTAATAACGTAGTGCTACGCGACGGGCCCTTACTAGATGGGAAATTGGCGAGTTTGGAACTCAGCAAACAAATTACTCGGTTCTTCTGAATAAAGAACTCGGCAGATATTTTGTACTGGGCAATGAGTGCCGGCACGCAGATAATTTCTACTGGCCTAAAGTTACCGATTTTTGTGTGGCAAAACTCGGCAAAGTGGGGTGCCATGTGGCACTTCGTTAACGGCACATCCCGTTTAACGGTGTGATTCGCCGAGTTTTTTTTATTACAAAAACTCGGCAAACATTTTTAAATATTCACTGAGTTCGTGATAGAAAGAACTCGGCAGTATTAATTATTGTCTGGTCCCGTCCAGCAGAGTGGGCTGCGTCAAGTTTGGCACTCGGCGAAGATTTCACCAATTCTAATAGTGACTACAAATAAGGCAGTGGCATGACGGTGTTATAAGGACTGAACAGAATACGTTTTAGATAGATTGGATAAATAAACATATAAGTAAGAGCCTTACTAAAATCCTCAAAACATCCCTATAGAACGTCATCAACAAAATGCAGGAGCAATATCAAAGCATCGTCCTTTCTCATCAATATAGGTTACAACTTACAATAGTCTGTGTTACATATATTACACACCTAACAGTTTCTATGTAGGACCATGACCTGTTCAACCTATTTCGATGCACCCAAGATTGGGAAGTGCTTGAGAATCCCATGAAAACATACCGGGGAAAAAAAGATAACAATGTAGACAAAGTATGATTGAAGTATAATTGGGAGGATCGAGGTAACAAGTCTCACCCATATGAAGATTCCGAGTCTCTTGTGCAACGTATATGTGCAGATAAGGATTCGGCCGACTTCCCTATTTCTGAAGAGTAGCGTACCCGAAGTGAGAATACAAACACCAACGGCAGTGGTACCAGCTACGGGCGCCAGCACGAGGTATACCCCCAGCGCGAAGGCGGCCAGCAAGCTTCTGCTGGAATTCCACATCCAGCCTAAGGAGTCATTGAAGTAATTGTTTCCGAGGGGAGGCGGATGAGCTCTCGTCTCCAGGACCTTCCGGAGGTGGATGATTTGCAGCAGCGGTACGCTATGCGGGCGGCCAAGCTTCGTGATGCTGAGATCACAACCGGTATGTCAGTCAATTTATCTAATTCCATTCTGCATTTTTCTAAGGATGAGATTATTACTAATGCAAACCAAGTAGGGGTGTCTCTTGGGAATAATAATTCTGAAATTGAAAACTCGGTTAATGATCTTTTAGATTTGGAAGCGGAACGGGTCTTAGATTCTATTAGAAACCTAGCGGCAGTAAAACCTATGAATGATGCGGAGATTGAGGCCTTGGGTGTAAGGGTTCTTGACAAGTTCTGTGCGGATCTTCCTCCGTCTACGGAGTCTGATGAGAACGAACTTCAGGTGGATGATGTAGTTTATGTTCAACCGGAGCACGGTTATGAGGACCGGGCTACGGGAGATAACATTCCTAAACGTAAGTGGATGCGGAAGGTGTACCCTGCATCCGCGGTACGCAGGAGCGCTAGAATTCGTAAGGCCAAAAAATTCCATGATGACCTATGAAAGGAATATTCTGGAATAGCAGAGGTCTTAAGGACTTGGCTAAACGTAGGTTTCTAGCGGAGGCATCCTTAGAGCACCATTTAGATTTCATTGCTATTTCTGAAACTGGTCGGGATAATTTTGCGCCTCAGTTTCTTAACGCGTTGTCGGGAGGTGTGGANGATTATTACTAATGCAAACCAAGTAGGGGTGTCTCTTGGGAATAATAATTCTGAAATTGAAAACTCGGTTAATGATCTTTTAGATTTGGAAGCGGAACGGGTCTTAGATTCTATTAGAAACCTAGCGGCAGTAAAACCTATGAATGATGCGGAGATTGAGGCCTTGGGTGTAAGGGTTCTTGACAAGTTCTGTGCGGATCTTCCTCCGTCTACGGAGTCTGATGAGAACGAACTTCAGGTGGATGATGTAGTTTATGTTCAACCGGAGCACGGTTATGAGGACCGGGCTACGGGAGATAACATTCCTAAACGTAAGTGGATGCGGAAGGTGTACCCTGCATCCGCGGTACGCAGGAGCGCTAGAATTCGTAAGGCCAAAAAATTCCATGATGACCTATGAAAGGAATATTCTGGAATAGCAGAGGTCTTAAGGACTTGGCTAAACGTAGGTTTCTAGCGGAGGCATCCTTAGAGCACCATTTAGATTTCATTGCTATTTCTGAAACCGGTCGGGATAATTTTGCGCCTCAGTTTCTTAACGCGTTGTCGGGAGGTGTGGAATTCGACTGGCATTGTCTTCCTCCAAGAGGGAGGTCCGGAGGCATCTTGCTGGGTGTGAGATGTGATTCCCTTGAAGTCCGGAGTGTTGTTATGGGTGACTTCGCAGTGAAATTTAGAGTCAGGTCCAAAATAGATGGGTTTAACTGGGTGTTGGTGGCGGTCTACGGGGCCGCACAACCTGAGCTTAAACCGGAATTTCTGGCTGACCTGGTTCGAATCTGTGGGTCTGAACAACTCCCTATTCTGGTTGGGGGGGACTTCAACATCATTAGGAGGCGGGATGAAAAGAATAATGATAATTTTGATGGCCGATGGTCGTTTATGTTTAATACCATCATTGAGAGTTTGGATCTGAGAGAGATCGAGCTTTCTGGCCGACAATTCACCTGGGCTAACTCTTTACCCAATCCGACATTTGAGAAGTTGGATCGGGTTCTAGCAAGTGCCGAATGGGAGCAGAAGTACCCTCTTGTCACGGTACAGGCTCTCACGCGAGGGATTTCGGACCACACGCCTTTATTTGTAGACTCAGGGGAGCCAAGGCATGTGGGAAACAAGAATACTTTCTCGTTTGAAACGGCGTGGTTTGAACGACAAGGATTCATGGATATTGTAGCCAGAGAGTGGGCTAGAGAGTCTAGGGGAGGATCGCCTGTCGAGAAATGGCAGAATAAGATCAGGCATTTGAGGAGCTATCTTCGAGGATGGGCTAAACATCTAAGTGGAGTTTATAAGGTTGAGAAAGACAGACTCCTGGATATTATTCAATCCCTAGATGTTAAAGCTGAATCAGCAATTCTTCAGCCTGCGGATATGTCTTGTAAACTTGATGCGGAAAAGAGGTTGAAGGAACTTCTCCGCGAAGAAGAGCTGAAGTGGGCGCTCAGAGCAAAGGTTCGCAAAGTAATCCAAGGGGATGCGAACACTCAATTCTTTCATCTGATCGCAAATGGCAAACACAGAAAGAAAAAAATATTTCAGCTCGAGCAAGATGAAGGCACTATTGTTGGTCACGATAATCTTAAGCTATACATCACCGAATACTACAAGCAGTTATTTGGACCGCCGGAGGATAGCNAGATGGAGTCATCTTTAAAATAGATTTTGAGAAGGCGTATGACAAAGTTAAATGGCCTTTCCTGCAACAAGCTTTGCGTATGAAAGGTTTCCACGAGGGTTGGAGGAGCCAGATTGAAACTTTCACGCAAAAGGGTAGTGTTGGCATTAAAGTGAATGACGACGTCGGTCATTACTTCCAGACACATAAGGGCTTGCGGCAGGGAGATCCGATGTCCCCTATTCTGTTCAACATAGTTGCAGATATGTTGGCGGTCTTGTTAGGGAGAGCTAAGGAAGTTGGCCAAATAGGTGGCTTGGTGCCACATTTGGTAGATGGAGGCATTTCCATTCTGCAATACGCTGATGACACTATCATCTTCATGGAACATGACTTGGTAAAAGCTAGAAATTTGAAATTGTTGCTTTGTTTGTTTGAACAGTTGAGTGGGCTTAAAATTAACTTTCACAAAAGTGAGTTGTTCTGCTTTGGGAGTGCCAAGGAGGAACAAGAGGCTTACAAACAGTTGTTCGGCTGTGGTTTGGGGGAGCTGCCTTTCACATACCTAGGAATTCCTATACATCACCGCAAGCTAACGAATAATGAATGGAAGTGTATTGAGGATCGATTCGAGAAGAAGCTAAGTTGTTGGAAGGGCAAGCTCATGTCGTATGGAGGCCGTTTAATTCTTATTAATTCGGTGCTCACGAGCATGCCCATGTTCCTTTTGTCCTTCTTTGAAGTCCCAGTTGGTGTTAGGAAACGACTGGATTTCTATCGATCGAGGTTCTTTTGGCAGGGGGATGAGCTTAAGAGAAAATATCGGTTAGCGAAGTGGGATATCATTTGTAGGCCGAAAGACCAAGGGGGTATGGGGATTGAAAATCTCGAAGTCAAGAACTGTTGCCTTCTTAGTAAGTGGTTGTGGAAGTTATCCTCAGGAACGGACGCCATGTGGGCTCAAATCCTGCGTAACAAGTATCTACAAACCAAAACTTTGGCTCAGGTATCGGTTAGACCAACTGATTCACCCTTTTGGAAAGGGCTTATGAAAGTGAAGCTTTCATTTTTTCAGAGGTCAAAGCATATAGTTGGCAATGGTGCAAGCACGCGATTCTGGGAGGATACTTGGCTCGGNTGGAAGTTATCCTCAGGAACGGACGCCATGTGGGCTCAAATCCTGCGTAACAAGTATCTACAAACCAAAACTTTGGCTCAGGTATCGGTTAGACCAACTGATTCACCCTTTTGGAAAGGGCTTATGAAAGTGAAGCTTTCATTTTTTCAGAGGTCAAAGCATATAGTTGGCAATGGTGCAAGCACGCGATTCTGGGAGGATACTTGGCTCGGAGATGCTCCCCTAGCAATCCAGTATCCGTCTCTGTATCGTATAGTTCGAAGGCGCGATGCCTTGGTTGCATCGGTCTTCATCTCGATACCACTGAATATCCAGTTTAGAAGATCGTTAGTGGGCAATCGTTGGGAAGAGTGGCTGCATCTAGTTAGGAGACTGATGCAGGTACAACTATCTCAACAACCTGATAAACTGCACTGGAATCTCACTAGGTCGGGTGAATTCACGGTTAAATCAATGTATGTTGATGTTATTAATTCGAGCTCGATTCCTACTTCCAAGAGTGTGTGGGATGTCAGAGTTCCTTTAAAGATTAAGGTGTTTATGTGGTTTCTACATAAACAAGTAATCTTAACAAAGGACAATCTAACAAAGCGTAATTGGACAGGACCTACTAGGTGTAGTTTCTGTGATCAGGGCGAAACCATTAAACATCTATTTTTTGATTGCCCACTAGCTAGAATTCTCTGGACGACTATTCAAGTCGCTTTCAATATTACCCCACCAAGGTCGGTTAACATGTTGTTTGGGACATGGCTAACTAGGGTAGAGCCCGGGCTAGCAAAACATATTCGCTTGGGGGTTTGCGCGTTTCTGTGGGCGCTTTGGAATTGCAGAAATGATTTTGTCTTTAACAGATCAACAAACATCCATGTTTTGCAGGTTATCTTCAGAGCAACGGCTCTTATCCGTTCCTGGTCGCTACTCACTCAGATGGAGGCCAGGGAGCTTTTGGTTTCTGCTGCTATCCGATGGGAGATGGTAGCTCGGGATATATTCAGCCGGTTTGGATGGCGGCCGTGTAATAGGATA
>LR880967.1:6273627-6289837 GCA_904067115.1 Aegilops sharonensis
AAGATGTGGTTAGCATCCTCCACCGTGCCACATATGGGGCACATCCCATCGCCAGGTCCATTACGCTTGAGGACTTCAACCCCAGAGGGGAGGCGTCCACGGATCCATTGCCACAGAAAGATCCTGATCTTCAGAGGTAGGCGGATGTCCCAAATCAGGCTAAAGGGCTCCGGGGCCGCCGAGGGAGCAATGGCGGCGTATAAGAACTTCGTGGAGAAACGGCCAGAAGGCTCAAGGCGCCAGGAGAGGGTCCGTTACAAACTCTCAACCTAAGCGGGCCGAGACAAACCTCTCTCCACCGCCGACGTCACAACACTTACACTTGATGTGGCTAACTAATTCAAACTGAAAGACAACTGAAGTTATTCTCAGTTCTTAGCAACACGAATTAGAAAAGTTTGAAGGCTAAAAATAAGTTATTTACTTTGTGATAAGCAGATTTACATTAGCTGTAGCTGCACTTGATGAGTTCCTATTCTGTGAAGGGCACGCATCAGGAGCGATAATAATAATAATCATCTATCTTACGATCAGTTGATAAAAAAGCAGTCCTGAAGCAATTCTATTGTCTTCCTATGCATAGTCCAGTACTCCCTTTTCCTTGATCCAATACTCATTTTTTTCCTTGATGCAAGCAAAATGGTGTCACACACTGAAAGTCCAAAACCACGCTAGTAGAAAAATGCGTCTTGTCAGCTACCTATCCATTTTAAAACATAGTATAACTATTTGATTTGGAACAGTTATTTCTAGAAATTGTCTGAGCCTGTTACATGTATCTTTTAGTTATTTATAGAGAAAACTCTACGAAGCGAATATGCTACAACTCGAACTCTTGTGCATGGAAGAGAATTTCATATTCCTTACTCTGTATTAATCAAAACATACGTGTGGATACTCTGCTCATTTTGGTTCATGCTGCTATTTAATTATGTACTCTTCTTTAGGAGCTTCTATCTTACCCAAATAATGTAGTAACTATTTAGCAGCTTGCTTTCATGGCTTTGGGTCTTGCTTGAAAAAACTATAAGTGCAAGTGTTTTCTTGCAGCGGCGCAAGCTCGGCGGCAGCCGCTATGACCCCAATCTCCAGATTACTGTAACTAGAGGCTGGTTGTGCAGGTGTTCAAGCTGCTCGCGCACAAGGCCAAACCTGATGCCCTCAGCGCCACCATAAAGGAACTTGCTGGATATCGGCTTTGGAGTACTGTCATAACATAACTAAGAGAAACATTGTTGAATCTGTATGAACTTGTAAACCGGGTGCTTACTTTAGCCATACTGGGTTTTTGTTGTCGCTTGTTGTACCGATGATTGCTTATTTTAGATCTTGGAGTACCAGTTTTTAGCATGTGGTATACTGTTGCTTATTTGTTTCAGCCGGGCAAGATTTCATCTTTACATTTCTTGGTTGATTTATTTTCTGTTGATTGATCCCCTGTGAAGTAACCAAACATGGCCTAATTATGTGATTTAAGTTTGATCAATCCACGCCTCTTGGTTTGGTTCAAATAAGACCAGGTAAAACTCAGAACTATTGAGATCTTGAGGAGAGATGTGGAAATCTGTTCTGAGTTTGCAGAAGACAGGCTATTTTCGAGGGTGCAGATGTAAATGTATCAAGGGAGCATGTGTAAATGATGAATGAGTTGTTCATGTCCGTTGCATGTAAATCCAACGCAACACAAATCCTGGAGCAGCTAGCACATCATGTGGTGAGCCGTATCACTCGATATTTTCCAAGGTTTTATGATCCACGATTGGAGCTGGCCACACCTTTGCGTGCCTTGCCGGTTATCCACCAGAGGGATGGATGCTGCCAATTGATGTCGACATGGCACATGCACCGCATGTGAAACAGTGCGACGTCAACTGTGTTGGAGCTCGTGCACATCGGGGAGCTTGTGTGCGGTGCCCATACGTATGTAACTTCACACGGAGACTTTGACTTGTATAGTATAAATACCTGGCCGGCGACCTGGTAGTCTTTGTACTGTACCAAAATGAATTCCGTCAATAAATGTTCACATGGTCTATGTCATGCGTATGAAGTCATCAACTCCCGATCTCCAAGTAGTACTACCTCTATCCGGGTTTGGTACATCCCCCTAAACACACCGCAAAAAATCATGCGTCCTGCAGGATTCGAACCTAGCTCCTCCAGGAATTAGAACACCCGCACTAACCAACTCGGCAACGGGAAGTCACATGTTGTTTATATTTTTTTAATACTTAAAATAGGACACTGAAAAAGCGGAACATTTTTTGTTTGGTACTTTTTTTTTGTTTTTTGTTTCTTAAATGCGTGAAGTTTTTATAATTAGTGATTTCTTTTTTCAAAAATGACGACAAAATTTCAAATTCTTGAATTTTTCTTCCAAATCAGTGAACTTTTTTCCCCAAAATTGATCCGTTCTCTTCTAGAATTCATGAACTATTTCGCAAATTGGCGATTTGTTTTTGAAAATTGTTAAAATTTTTTATAAAATTGACAAACTTTGTTTCTAAACCTATGTTTTTTTTCAAAATTGTGATTTTTTTCCCAAATCAATGAACTTTCCTTCAAAATCGATAAACTTATTTTGATTTTTTTGATGAACTTTTTTCAAAATCAGTAAAAGAAAAGAAAAACAAAATAATATAAAAACCCATGTAAAAACCGAAGAAAAAACCAGCCCGGTTGAAAAGGAAAACCAGAGTCTTTTTTTCAGTGTTATATTTGACGCACTACAAAAGATGGAAAAAGAAAAACTTAGACCATGATCAACAGAGGTGTTCGAGTAGGCGAGATGGCTCCATATAAGAGCACGTCGTTTCCCGACATGCTTGAAATGGCCCATATTTTTTTTGATGCCTTGTATGACCAATTCAAGGCACCATGCCAAGTTGTTTTGCTTTTCCGCAAATTTTGCATTTTTTAGAGTTTTCTCGGTCAAAAACGCCCGATAAATGCGCGGACGTGTCACAACTTGCATACTGTGTCAGAAATCGTTCAAACCTGGCATGGATGACTACCATGGTCATGCCCACCAGGTGGAAAAGGTTGGGGTCATTTTAAAATGTCCAAAAGTAGACCATGTTTAATGGAGGATGTTCGGGTTGGCTAGAAGACTCTACCTGAGGGTACATTGTTTCTCAACATCCTTCAAATGGCCTAATTTTTCCCACCTCCTTCTATGATTAAATCAAGGCACCATGTCAAGCTGTTTAAGTTTTCAATAATTCTTGCATTTTTTAGAGTTTTCTCGGTGAAAATTGGCTTATAAATGGCCGGACTTGACACAACATGCATATATTGTGGGAAATTCATTCAAACCTGACATTGATGCCTACCATGGGCATGCCCGCCTACTGGAAAAGGTTGGGGTCATTTCATGCATGTCCAAAAATATATCATATTCAACAGAGGGTGTTTAGGTAAGCGAGAAGGGTCCATTTGAGGGCATGTTTTTTGCGGCATCCATTAACTCACCCTAAATCTTTCCATGATCTTATATGATCGATTAAACGCACCATGCCAAGTTGTTTTGGTTTTCGACAAATTTGATCTTTTCTGGACTTCTCTCGGTTAAAAAAAGGCAGCTAAATGATAGGACGTGTGGCAACTTGCATATTTTGTCGGAAATCGTTCAAACCTGGCATGGATCCTTACCACGGGCATGCCCCCTGCCTGCAAAAGTTTGGGTCATTTAAATTTTTTCAAAACTAGACCATGTTCAATGGAGGGTGCACCCGGATGGGCATACCCATAGTAGGCAACCATGCTAGGTTTAACAATTTCCGACACCATATGTAAGTTGCGGCATGTTCGACCATTTTATCGGTCTTCTTTTGCTAAGAAAACTCCAGAAAATGCAGAACTTGTCGAAAACCAAATCAACTTGGCATGGTGCCCTGAATTGCTCATAAAAGGCCATGGGAAAAATTACGTCCATTTCTTATTCTTTTTTGCTGGGAAATTGGGGCCATTTCAAAGATATTAAAAAATAATGTGCTCTCACAAGAACCATTCTGACCTTACCGAATAATCTTCGTTAAACATGGTGTTTTTTGGACATCCTTGAAATGACCCCAACTAATAAATACAAAGGGATAAAATTGAAAACCGTAAGTATTTTTTAAAAGCATTTAATAAAAAATAGAAAAAATAATTTGGAATCATTAGTTTAAAAAGTTAGTTAAAACATGTATTTTGGTATTAAAAAAATAGAAAAGTGAATTAGTAAAATAAGAAATGAAATGAAAAAGATAGAAAAGAAAATAGAACGCTTAGGCCTTGGCCTAACTAGGCGACGACATTGCTCTCGTCGGGCAAGTGTGGGCCCGGTCCAAGAGCTCACAGATTTCAAAAAAGTTCATCATTTTTTTTTACAAAATATTCATGAATCTGAAAATTTTCAAAGAAAAGTTCACTTAGGAAATTTGCCAAAAGGTTTTCACGGTTTTGGGAACCTCGGCTTCCCAGCCATTTTTTCCGGCTTTGGGACATTCTCGAAGGTTGTGAACCGTGTTTTTTCTTTTTCTCTTTTTATATTCTCTCTTGTTCATTTTTTGTCTTCTTTGACTTTTCGTTTATTCTGTTTATTGTTTCTATTTCTCATAAATTAATTTTTTTCGGAATTCAATTTTTTTTCATATTCTTCTGAAATTCCAAATTCGTTACTGTTTTATACATGTTCATTTTTTTTTTCTTTTATAAAAAAAATGTTTGTGTTTTGACATTCTGAGCAAGTCTGAAAGGCATGAACATTTTTTTTGAAATTTATGCACAATTTTAAAAAACAAATATTAGTCTTTTATGAACAAAACAGGAAAACTAGAAACCGTAACAAAAAACGTGCAAAAAAACATAAACCAAAGAGTGAAGGTGCTGTGTTTTTCTTTCTTGGCGTTGTGTCTCTCGAACAAGAAGAAGAAAACAAGGTTAGTAAGCATATCAGATGTGCTAGCCCAGATGGTTTGTGTGGTTACACGTAGTGCGTGAGTGCTGTAGTTCGAATCCAGCCGACGACATCCATTTTTTGATGATTAAAACTAAAAAAGCTAAATGGGCTGAGCCCATGTGGAGGGCTGTTCGCCGGGTATTATACGAACCTACAACGTATACGTAGAAAAGTGAGTACAATTTGTGAAAAGTCCATACTACCCTTTATGCGTTTTCTGAGGGGGGTGTACCGAAGCATTGCTCTTAAACTAACAAAATGTTCACGCGTGTCACCAAACATTATATTTTTGAAAACTATGTTCAAATACGAATCCAATGCGATAATTTTTCTTGACATGCATTAACATTTTGTTAGTTAAATCTTTAGTCAAAATTTTGCACAAACTACAAAAGGGACCTATAAACCACGACGGAGGTACCTTTGTAGTTTGTGCCAAATTTTGACTAAAGATTTAACTAACAAAATGTTAATGAATGTCAAGAAAAATTATCTCATTGGATTCATATTTGAACATAGTTTTCAAAAATATGATGTTTGGTGACATGCATGAACATTTTGTTAGTTTAATCTATGGTCAAAATTTGGCACGAAAAACAATGGGGACCAATAAACCCGGACGGAGGTAGTACCGCTGGTCAGATGCTCTTGAATTGTTATTATACTATACTATTATATTTTTGTCACAAATACAAGCCAAACAACTCTACCATTCCTTGTACACAAGACTTTGGCTATGTCATAGCTTGCTGCTTTTTGGGGTGAGAACAATCTCTGGGCTGTTGAGTAGCTTCCAGTTTGCTACTCTGAGAAAAGCTGATTAGGGCTTGTTTGGTTTAAGTTTTGGATAGTAGTTGCATTGCATACACTTTTCAACCCAGCCTGGTTGAGCAAAAACAGTCCCGAATGCGTCATCTGCAAGTTGTTTGGTTGCCTGCGTCGAGGGTCACTGCATTAGATAATACGCAAGTGTACTTTGTTTGGCTGCCTGCATTAGCCCAAGCGGCACATGAACACGGTGTTTGGTTGCCCACATGGGGTATGATTAAGAGCTAGCACTTGCACTTAGCACATAGGGTTAAGAGCTAGCAGAGGGAGGGGGAGAGAAGAAATGCAGTGTGCGCCGGACCATGGCGACTGCGGTGGATAGTGGCTATGGCGCCGTGTCCGACATGACGAGCATGGAGTCGTCGATGAGTGACCCCGTCGGTGGCACGTCGAGCGACACCGTCGACGAACTAGTTGCGGAGCTCGCGCAAAGACAATCGATAGAGGAGGAGATTGCAATGCTCACGTCAGTGCAGTGGACGAGAGAGGAGGCCGAGATGATCGATGCCAGAAACAACTCCAGTGTAGTAGGGCGAGAGAGAGGAGGCCAAGATGATCGACCACGTCAGCGGCGCGACGAACTGCAATGTGCGTGGAGGCAGAGGAGACAAAAAAGCAGTGTGCGTCATTGCAGCGTCAGTGCAGTAGGAGGACGACAGAGAGTAGGCCGAAATGAGCGACGCCGAAAACGACTCTAGTGTAGCGGCACACGGGCAAGGAGATCAAGAGGAAGGGGTTTGGCGTCGAGAGGGACGAATAGGAGGGCTCTGAGCAGAGGACAGAGGAGCTCGACATGGCAGCGTCAGTGCAGTAGACTGTTGTCCAAAGAGAGATGAAGCTAAGATCGTCGAAACCAAAAACTTACAACACGAATGTTGTGAGGAACTGCGAGATTAGGCTGCTGGTCAAAGGAAATTTCAAATGATCGATCGTGTGCGACGAATCTGACAAAATTCGTCCAGAATAGCTTCAAACAGGAACACAAGATTAAGAACTTACGGCCGACAAAACAACGCGCCTGAATGGAACCATAGCATCGAGGTGCATCTTTTCCGTGTAGAGCTTACCTCAAACCGAAGCACCGTTGTGTAGATCAAAGAGGCATGAAAGAGAGGAGATTAGGGAGAAGCTTATTGAAAGTCGAAGAAAACACCAGGTAAACAACTCGCATCCCTCCTGTTTCTACCAAACACGCCCTTAATGCATCAACAAATCCTGTTTCACCAAAGACAAGAATCTCCAAAAGAAGCCGCCAATAAAGCCATCAGATCCCGGTGCCCTCTCTTCGTGTAGGGTGAAATGCAACAGTCGTGAGCTCATCTTCACTAAGAAGGGTTCTCGAGGTGCAGAAGATCATGGCCGTCCATGGGCCTGTGCGTGCTCCCGCACAGGGCCCTCAAATTTTAGGGGTCCCCCATTTTGGGCCGAAGTTTCGGTATGCATTAGTTCGGGTTTGTTGGCCTGTTTTGTTGGAGGTTGGAGCATCCTAACTTGGGCCTTATTTTGTCCGAAATCATTAGTTAAAGAGTATTTCTTGCAAAGGACACACTCATCTTTTCATGTTGCACAAGTACCGCATTGCAAGTGCGCTACTTGTCACAATATAGTTTCCCTTTTTCTCGTAGATTCGTTTATTTAAAAAAAAAATATCTCAAACTGCGCGTCCAAATTTTGAACCGTTTTCACCGTTGGATTCCACGCGTCCAGATTTTCAAAACTAGGTCCCATGTTGATAGGTTTCGATGAATTTTTTTCAGGAAAAAATCAGATGAAAAAACCCGAACCGGAAGCATGCGTTTTCCCTTTCTGAGAGGCACGACCGTGCCTCTCATGGAAGCAAATCCGTGCCTCCACAAGAAGCAAATACGTTCCTCTCGTGGTAGGAAAAAAAAGAAAACACGTTTTTTCCTTTTTGCGACAGACATGGCCATGCCTCTCGCGTAAGCAAATCCGTGACTCCACGAGAAGTAAATCCGTGGCTCTCGTGAAAGGAAAAAAACTTTTTTTTCTATTTTGAAAGGCACAATGGTGCCTCTCGCGGTAGCAAATCCGTGCCTCCACGAGAAGTAAATCCGTGCCTCTCTTTTTTCCCTTTTTCGAAAGGCACAACAGTGCCTCTCGTGGTAGCAAATCCGTGCCTCCATGAGAAGTAAATCCGCACCTCTCAGGGAACGAAAAAAAGGAAAATTCTTTTTTTTTACTTTTCCGAGAGGTATGCCTGTCATGAAAGCGAATTTGTGCCACCACGCTAAGTAAATCAGTGTCTCACGCGGAAGGAAAAAGAATCCTTTTCTGATAGGCATGACCGTGCCTCTCGCGGAAGCAAATTCGTGCCTCCATGAGAAGTAAATCCGCACCTCTCATGGAACAAAAAAAAGTAAAACATTTTTTTTTACTTTTCCGAGAGGCAGGGCGGTGCCTCTTGTGAAAGCAAATTCGTGCCTCCACGTGAAGTAAATCCGCGTCTCTCACGGAAGGAAAAATAATTTCCTTTTCCATGAGGCACGACCGTGCCTCTCGCGGAAGCAAATCCATGCCTACACAAGAAATAAATCCGTGCCTCTCGTGGACGGAAAACAAGCGTTTCTTCACGTAAAAACATCCCGATTGTTTTTCCAAAATCTAAGAAAAGCGGAAAAACAAAAAAAATCATCTAAAAGCCGAAAAAGCGTATAAAAAGGAAAAAAATCCAAAAGGAAAAAAAATCAGAAAAGAGCACTCAGAGCATGAGACGTGGCGGCGGCTGAGAACGCGCCAAATGACCTTGCGGTGACTCCCAAAAGAGTTCTCTTTGATTAGACGCTCCATTTTTTGTCAGTTCGATAGAACTCCCTATTTTGGGCCTCGTAGGATGGTCGCTGGACGTCTCTCAGTATTTCCATCTCCCCACATACTCCATCAATTTTGCTAAAATAAACATGCCCATGATGTTTGCAGGACCTCCTATAGCGCGCCTTCAGCACCGCGCAAGGGAACTGGCGCCCGCTGAAGCGAATGGATGGGCCAGCCCACGATCATGCAACAAAAAATGCGAAAAATGACCGCCAAAAAATGTCCCAACCAGGATTCGGCCTCACGCCCTCGCGCTTTCACACGGATCAGCTAGCCACTGCACCAGCTAACTAGGAGTGAATATTCACACCGCGAAAGGTTAAAAAAACAGAAACATAGACGAGCAAACAATGTAGCATTTATATTTTTCAATTATTTAAAAATATGTTCACATATTACAGATGGAGTTCTGGAGCATGCAAAAAAAGTTTGTGTATTCAAAAATTAGTTCACCAAATCAAAAAAGTTCATGTATTCTAAAAACAGTTCATGAATTCAAAAGAAGTTCATCATTTTTAAAATAAATTCATCAAATTTGAAAAAAAGTTCATCGATTTTAAACTAAATCCATCAAATTTGAAAAAAAAATTCATCGAATTTGGAAAAAGTTAATCCAAATTAAAAAAAGTTCATTGATTTGAAAAACGTTCATCGATTTTGAAAAAAGTTCATTCATTTTGAAAATAAGTTCATCATTTTGAGAAAAAGTTCATCGATTTTGAAAAAAAGTTCATCGATTTTAAGTAAAAGTTCATCAAATTAGATAAATAAGTTCATCTATTTTGAAAAAGGCTCATCGATTTTGAAAAAAAGTTCTTCGATTTTAAGTAGAAGTTCATCAAATTTGAAAAATAATTTCATCTATTTTGAAAAAGGTTCATCAATTTGAAGAAAAGTTCACGAGTTTCGAATAATTTAGTTCATGGATTTAGAGAAGAAGTTCATCTATTTGAAGAAAACAATTACGAATTTGGAAAAAGAAAGTAGAAGAGGATAGCTAAAAAAGAAAAAGGAAAAAGAGGAATAAATAAATGGTCACACCTGCTGAAGTGGTCGTGTTGGTTATGCATTCTCTACTTCTCTACTTACCTAAAAGATACGTAAGGTTCCCTCTCCCCTCTTACGTTCTCCTTTTCGTCCTCCCTCGTAGTTCCTCCGATCCCACCTACCATCCTATTTTTCTTTCCAAAAATTCTCTCCCATTAATTCCACGATTCACGGCTTTAAAAATCCCCATGATTGAGCATCCCCTCCCGTCATGTTTTTGTTTCCAAAAATATCCTCCTACTAATAATCCCATGATCCACGGCATCCCTGCTTCCCCCTGATCTACACTCTGATCGCTGGCGGCAGCCTTCGCCGTGACGTCGGCGCCCTGCAAGCAACCTCCCTCTATGGCGCCGAGTTCCCACATGCTCCGCCTCCGCGACTGGCTCTCTAGCGCCGGCTTCCAGCCTTAGGGCACCGCAGATGGGGCGGCATGGACTTCTCTGCCCTCACACCAACCCTTCGGCATGCCGACACCCCTAGGACGCCCAACCGTCGCGGCCGCGAACACGGCCGAGGCAACCAGTTGAGCCCATGGGGCCACTGCTACGGTGCTACCCAAATTCAGCGCCCGCCAACGAGTCCAAGTTGCTCAAGTGGCGTGGCACCAATCAAAGGTACTCACCCATCCGCATTGCCGCAGATCTGATTGCCTCGATCATGGACCGACGACCACCTGGTATGTGTCCTGCAGCGGGAAAGCACCATATAGCCTCTGCGGTTTGTCCTCGTATGTGATTGTTTGTTCATGTAAAGAATCAATTGGTACATGCTAAGAGCTTGCAATCGTTGAACTGGTGGTCCTTTAGCCTGTATGTTCAGTTAGTAGCAGAAGCATGGATTTATCTAATTGGGAAGTTAGATGCCCATTTTGTCTTCTATAGTACCGAAGGCTACCTGTGTGTTTAACTGAAATAATTAGATGGTTAACTCCCTCTAAATTCTGAATCTTCCACTTGAAACAATGGGCATATTCATTGGGAAGGACAAACTATAGAACGGTCGTAGTCATCTATTCTTGGTTGTTTGTATTGTTAACTATATGTTGTTTGATGATCATGATTATATGTAACTAGAGATGTGAAAGAGTGGTTGTTGGGGCTGCAAGGAAGAGCAGAAAATAATGATAGCGTTATAAGGCTATCTTTGACTGTTGTCCATTCCAAGCAGATGGATGATGTGAATCGGGGAAATGGCATGATTAAATGTCAGTAATGTTTTACTTATTGCACCCTGTTGGTCTACTTACTCGTCCATTCTGCTCTTTCTTGTTTTGATCAAGTTATTTATTCTCTATAACTTCTGCTGATAAATCTACTTCCCAACTACAGAATAGAGATTTTTTTTTATTTGTTGGCTGCTGGAAACTACGGAAATGGTAACTTTGTAAGAAGGCAGCAATGTCTAGCAGACTATTGTTTGGAGGTATTCTTGCAATGCTTCTCTCTTGTAGGTATTTTCTGGACACAGGTTATATGATGTAATTCTGAATTGATGTGCACATTTGTGATAAGGAAGTGAATTACAGTAACAATGTAGAACAATGTGAATTTTTTCTCTGAACTTCATGTAGTGACATAGTATTTGTTGGTGCCTTTTAGATGTTCCACTATGGCCGCAGCTTCCTTTACATCCATTGTTGTACTCGGAGGAGATTCAAGAAGATCTGGCATGTAAGAACTCACTTAATTAAATAGGGAGAGATTTGACGATGGAGGCCAGGATGGCTAGCGGCGGGGCATGCGATATTGCGGCGGAGGGATAGCATTTGGTAACACTAAATCCCAACCGGAACGTAGATACAACCTCGGAGGGACGGTTTTGCATGCCGCCTCTAATTTTTTTGCGGGTCAGTCTAAATTTAGCGGATCTATCCATGCCGCAAAAACGCATCTTCCGTAAAATGGCCAAAGTTTTACGTGCCAACGAGCTTTTGGGGATCTGCTAGAGATGCTCTTATGATATATGTTGGACATAATTTATGTTGAACGACTGAAATATGTATATTCCGTTGCAACGCACGGGCAATTAACTATATACATCAAAAGAATGAAAAGTTTCATGTTTTACATTTTTTCCGCCAGCCCTTCACCCAACCTCCGGAAGCAATTCCACTTTGATTTACTTACTAAATATTTCTATAAGGCAAATCACGGGCAGGATTTTATAAACATTATTTACACAATCTCATTAATATGGGCATGTAAATAAGAAGCTAATGTATTAGAATACTTATATCCCGTTGCAACGCACGGGCATTGTCCTATGATTACTGAAACCCCACTCCACAGGTTTGATTCCTAGCTCGCGTTCTTTTTTGCAATTTAGAAAATAGGAAGAGAAATCTAATATGGGCCGGCCCGACTAAGATGTGGGGGTAGCTGCTGCAGGCGCCGGTTAGCAAAAAACAGAACAAATCGGCGCCGTAATTGCCGATGTTTGCTTTCAAATATCTTCTCAATTTCCATCACTCCTCCGAAAGAGGCCTATCTTCCATGGCTAGGTCCAAGTTGAAGATCATTTGGTTGCCAATACTGACAGAGGTTGGCCTGAGTTCTCAGCTCTTTGCTCAAATTTTCAAGAGCTAATGCAGTCCTGCATAGCTTGGAGGTTTAGTCCAGATCTTTGATCGTGATAACCTCCTCAATACCTTCCATTCTTAGCCTTCAGGATTCATATATGAATTCTTTGCATTTCTGAAGCTAAATTTTCAATAACACCATTTCTGAAGGAGCAAGCTGGTAATGGGTAAACATACATTCCCAGTGAGTTAACATGAGGACACAGTCAATCTTGGACAAAGTGGTGACCTCTCTCGTTTGACGAAGTAAAAATTTCTTTCAGTTACCTAGTGTTTGACTTCCAGAACGGATTCCACACGTACGACGAGACCAACAAAACGGAAAATCAATTGACAAAAGGCGTCAGTAACTAATTATCCGCTCATTTGCTCCTAGCAAGCCAAGATTGGTGACATTTAAGTGCACTGAAACAAGTACTCCCTCCTCCGTGAAAAATAATATAAGAGCATCTAGATCACTTATAGTGATCTAAACTCGCTTATATTTCTTCACGGAGGACAGTTAATTGCCCTATGTTACGGGTTCACCAAGGTAGCACTCCCTAACACTTAACGCTGGTGCACCCATGTATGAGTTGGTAAGAACCTCTTGAACCCGCAGATGAGTTCAGGGTGCCCGCTGAACAGGACCTTAATGGCGCTGATTAAGCCGCCAACATCCATTCTGCAAGAATGAAAGAAAAAGAATAATACAGGATCCAACTGCTCAATATTCGAAACAGAAACAGATTGTTTAAATGCAGCTGCTCATTGTTCACAGACGAACACGTCACCGTGTACCCTCGACACCGGGGGTGATGCACCGCAGCTCATGTCGAAGGAGACCCGTCTGGAAGTGCGGTACGCAGGCAATCCGGCGGGCGCTTTCGTAGACCCGAAACCCCACACGCCCGGGAGTGACCCCGTCTGGGCGCGCGGAGGCTATGGGCTACCCTAGGTCGACCTGATCGCCCCTAGGGCCTCGAGGTTCGCCGCCCTGCAACAAGAAGAACAGACGAAGAACGAGGAAGAAGAAGAACTAGGGTTAAGGAGAAAAGATAAAAGGTAAAAAATGGTAGATGATTTGATCGATTGTGTGTTGTTCAATCGACCGTCACCCCTTAGGTATATAAGAGACGGCTGGACATTCCGTGCAAGGAAAAGGTTTGGATTCACGTCCAAAACCCTAGTCAAATTCGGATTGGGTTTGTCCGAACTTTCCAAAACTATTCGGTTTAAACTGGATGCACCTTGCGGGTAATTTTTGATGTGGTGATGTGGTAAACGACTTCGGATGGAAACAAGCCCAAAAGAAATATTGACCATTTCGACGAGACGAACAACTTTAATGTTGAACGCTTTTTGATCAGAGGTCATCTTCAGGGTCAAATCGGTCGCGTAAAACAGACTATTCCTTCGCGCTACCCATCAAACATGCGTCTGGTGGGGCGCGCCATATCTCGCCTCGTGACAGGGCTGCACCCCGATTGCTCTAACTTTTGTATATGAACTCGGATTTGGATGATGTTTATATCAAAATCGATCGTTTCGACGAGACGAAGACAAGCCCTGTAGTTCATTTTTCCATACGAGGCCGTATTGGGGGCGTAATCAGCCGAATAATACTATAAATATAAAGTCTGAGTACTTCGAGTATAGTTTCAGCCCTCGAGATGAGATCGGATAGCGATGGCCCAAACTTCAAAGATGTTCACGTTGACAATACGAAACTTTTTCATGTAGACGACTTCTCCATTTAAGGTTATCTTAATTAAGTTCTTGACCATGCTAAAATTGGGTGTCAACACATGTCCCCCTGTTTTTTCGGCAAAACTTGTGTGCCGAAAAATAACTTGCACATAGCTTGATCTCTAAGGACGATGTCAACACTCCATCGGCCATTTTGCATATTCTTAGGACGATAATTCTATATCGGCCATTGCTTGTTTGAACCTCTTGATGCAAACTTGGATGTAAACTTCTCAACTTCTATAACAATCCGGTGATAAGGTTCCATAGATCAAAATCATCCTCCGAACCATATTGTTCTCCCTTTCGCTAGGATTTTGCAGATAATCAATAATGAACTTCCTCCAATCCTTACTTCATCTGCATAAAAGTTTCATTAGTGGCCGAAGCTGTGGACTTCGGTTCGGCCTTACCTATCTTGACGAGACGAAGCATCAGCTATTGACAGAAATGCAGTACGCCATGATTAACATAGTAGACGGATGCTTGCTGTGCCAACTCATTCGAATTTTCATGTCTAAATATATGAACACTACTAAAGCAACCCAAGGTAAATTCTATATCTTGACATACCTCAAGGTAAACTATAAGTGATTCGTCAAAACATTGATAACCCTTGGATATTTGTTGCACTACTCATAACGAATCACTGAAAGCTTCAATGTGATTAGCACCTATGGCACCAAAAAGCTCCAAACCGAATAACATTGCATATTCGGCTTTGATCATTTATGCATAAATATTTTAAGCGGTATGAGGCTTCATAGAATAGCACCATAAAGAGATATATAAACAACACCAAGAACTAGAGAGATAAAGCTAACATCAGTATTATGCATGATGCTCAATAATAAAATCAACCATGATTTGGCTTTACATAAATTCTGAAAACTAATAAGCCAAAGCACACCCAATCAAAACGGAAGTCCACTTTGCAGTTTTGGTGAATTGGTCTATGCATAATATCTTCAATGGCATCAATTTGACAGATTTCTATGCAAGCACTTATCTGAATCTCTACTCAAACTAAGGACGATGTTAGAATACCACACCGGCCATTCTTAGATATGTTCTTAGGGCGATAGATAAATATCGACCATTACCACAAGGTCCATGCAAAATTCACCCACCAAAGTATGTATAGCCGAAATAAACAAATGAAAAAGAAAAAAAATATTTTGGCCCCTTTGTATTAGCAACAATTATGTAGCTAACCAAATGTATAGTAATTTGGTAATACCCTGTCATGATATAGAAAATTATATTGCATCCATGGACCAAAATAAGTCCATGGAGGGTAATTGATCAAACCTGTGGATGAATTCCATGGCAAAGGCATCAATGGCATTGTTGAAGAAAGTAGATGATGTGCTAACCGAAGATTTTGATGTTGTGATGCACACCTTCGGCTTAATTGTTTGTTGCTTCCATTCTTCTCTTTCTTCACTTTTATTGCACTTGTCGCAATAGAAGCATGCACATCATTTTTGTTATGAATGATCCTCTTGGGAACCCATGCCATGTTCTTCTATCTCAGCTCTTGTGCACTAAGATTTTGTAATTCCTTCTTTTTGCCAATACGATAAGCCGAGTGGGCATCTCGGCTGTGATTCCGTTTTGACCAATGGCAATTCCTTTTTGGCCTTGTGCACTCTCCACTTCTCTTCTTCAGATTTGGCACTTTGATTCTCAATAATTGGTTGGTTCGTCTCATTGCCTTTAGTAGCCAATGTAAATACTTTAATTGGCTCTATTTCATTTAAGACCAAATCTGAAGTTGCACTCTTACGACCATTTCTTTTAACACGGTAAAATTGCCTGACCACTTCTTTTTTCTTCCTTGAGTTCTGGACCGATTCCTTATGATTGAAACGGTCTTTAATATGTGATTGTTCAAATGTTGATCTTCTCGGAGCTGCATAATGTTGATGAAATAGTCTAAAATAAGATGGAGAATGTGCCCTTGTATCATACCTGTCCCATGATGGATATGGA
The DNA here is from genome assembly GCA_904067115.1 of Aegilops sharonensis. NCBI lineage: Eukaryota > Viridiplantae > Streptophyta > Magnoliopsida > Poales > Poaceae > Aegilops > Aegilops sharonensis. Next base: position 6,289,581 of record LR880967.1, read on the forward strand.
TCTATATGAGCATAGGGGGGCATCCACGACATTGGCATTGGCGGCCCAAAATAAGGATATGAATATGTTGCATTAAAATTCTCATTTTGCCAATGCCAATCCTCATATTTGCGCCTTGTGGGTGATCTTGGTTTCTTTGCATGTTTTGGCTGATAAGCATTCTTCTCTTCACTCTTCTTTTGATATTTATCCAATAGTTCAGCGAAGGTGATTTTTGATCTCTTGCACTTGCGCTTATTTGGGCCTTTGTTTTCTTT
>LR880967.1:6305608-6319034 GCA_904067115.1 Aegilops sharonensis
CCTTCACCTTCAGCATCCTCCATGAAAGTATCACCGAAATGAGCAAGATAGCTTTCATCGATGAAATCATCCCCTTCTTCATCTTCTTCCATTATAACCCCTCTTTCTCCATGCTTGGTCCAACAATTATAGCTTGGCATGAAACCGTGCCGAAGCAGATGCATGTGAACATCTCTTGAGGAAGAGTAACCCTTCTGATTCTTACAGATAACACATGGACAGATAACAAAACCCCCCCGCTTGTTCGCATTAGCCACTACGAGGAAATCTTTCAAACCCGTAGTGAACTCGCCGGAGAGTCGGTTACTGTACATCCATTGCCGATTCATCTGCATTATTATAATATAAAATATATAATTAACCATCATGCATTTGTTAAACTAACTAGCTACAAACAATATAAATTAAACAATGAACTACACACATGCATATTTTATCAATGACACATCAAAGGTTCATCAAGTTGCTAACCGCGATCGAGGAGTGTGACTCCAACACTTCATGTCATGTTTGTTTCATGCTCTTGGGGCATTTCATCAAACACCTTATGTGCATAAGAGGAACCAAAAGCAAACCTACACCCACTTGTGAAGAGAATGGCTCCAAATGGCTAAGTGTTGGCTGCTGGATGGGTATATATAGGGGAGGGGCTTTAGTTGCGGTTGGCCTGGCAAACCGTGACTAAAGGTGCCCGAAGGCCTTTAGTCGCGGTTGTCCTGGCCAACCGCGACTAAAGACCCTCACGTGCGCCAGCTGGCCACCGAGCGCCCTGGGCCCAGGCCTTTGGTCGCGGTTCACCTCCAGAACCGCGACTAAAGGTCCCATTAGTCGCGGTTCCTACAGCTTCGCGACTTATGGGGCTGGACAGAAGCCTGTTTTTCCACCAGTGACAATTGGCAAATTTATGACTCAAAACACATACTATTTTACACAAATAGTATATAACTATATATATAAGTATAGATGCATGCATTAATTCATTTGGTTATGGTTATGGACGTGCTTAGCATTTTAAAAAGAGAAAAATGACTATGTTACAAGAGAAATTCACGTGCTTAGTAGTGAATTTGACTCATGTACAAGAAAAATGACAACTTGTATGGTTGTTCATCTCAAGAAATATATTTTTAATTTTTACTTCTGTTTATTCGGTTAATCGTTCGGTTTTTCGGTATATACCATAAAAACCAAAGTCCAAATTGGTATGAAAAGTTCATACCATACCAAAACCATAAACCATAAAAACCATAAAAATTGGTTTGGTTCGGTTTATTTTTGGTATGGTTTTTCGGTTCGGTTTTCAAATGCACAGAGTGATCAAGAGTCGCATAAACTCACTGTATTTCTCAGGTTTTTTTCATGAAACTGTACTTCACGGAGCGCGTCCAGCTCGTCCGCAGACCTTCAGAGGAAAGGGGTCAAGTGTTTGGTCAAATGATCAGAATACAAGACTAGGAAGCACATGCCTGTAAGATATGAAAAATAATGTATTCGTTTGCTTGTAAAGATTTTAGATCAGATCAGTGCTGCTGCTTGAAGGCAGCGCATGCTGTTTGCATGACAAAACCAGAACAAAAACAAACAATAAAGAAGCAAGTTTTTCAAAAAACATCTGGATGTAATAAATGTTCTAAAGTGTTCTCTTGTATTCACAACGTTCAGTTCTTTACTGTGGGAACTTGCTTTATTTCTGCGACAAAAGCTTATCATCTCTATCCAAGTACACATTTCATCAGGAAGTACCCGTGCATTACTTTCTACCAAAAGATTCAAGAATATCTATTCATATAAATGTCCTAAAAATAAGTTCTGGCTACCTTCCCGTTTGTAAACCATATGTGTTAACTTTTGAAGGAGCTGGTCAGTGTTACTTCGGCTTGCTACATGTTTTTGATTCACATATCTTGCCGCATGGTATAATTAGATCTGATTCTTCCCTGACTCATTTCAGCGGGTTAGAGATTACAGCAATCCAGTGCATCCCTTGAGTACACTAGTAGAAAACAGGGCTTTGGTCCAATCTCGATCTACACATTAGTCCCGATTGCATTACGAACCGGTACTAATGTGAGCATTAGTCCCGATTGCATTACGAACCGGTACTAATGTGAGCATTAGTCCTGATTCTAGCGGGTAGGGCGTCGGGCAGGCATTAGTCCCGGTTCAAATGGGAACTTTAGTCTCGGTTGGAGACACCAACCGGGACTAAAGGGTGTGATGCCCTTATGTCCCGGTTGGTGTCTCCAACCGGGTTAGTCCCACCAACCGGGACTAAAGAGGTTGAGGCTTAGACCTTTAGTCCCGGTTGGAGCCAGGAGTTCTGAAATTTGTTTTTTGTTTTTCTATTTGTTTTTTGTTTTTAGTTTCTGTTTTAAATTGCTTATATCTTTTATGATATTTGATGTTTTTGAGTGATTCTTTTTACGTTAGATTCAAAATTTTGTCTAGTTTCTGTTTGTGCCATTAGTTTTCAAATTTGAATGATTTAAATTTGAATTTGTTCAAATTTGCTTTAAATCCTAGATTATGAATAATTTTAGTTTAAAAATAGTTTTTAATTTAATTCTTCTTGCTCCTAGTCACATGTTAGATTGTTGTCACACTAACATTTATTTGGTTATTTTTAGAATAGTTTAAATTAGGATTTTAACTAAAACAGTATGGTTTTGCTTATATAGTTGTTTTAGTCCTTTAATTGTTGTTTTCAATAATTTGTAGTTAGTTCTTTTTGTAGATTTTAACATGTTGTAGTATGCTTCTGTTAGATAACAGTAGATAAATTTTTATAATTAATTAATATTAATTTTGCTACTGTTTTGTATTAATAGTTGTTTAGCCTTTAATAATAGTTGATAGAATTAGTTTTGCTACATTAAAAAGTAATTCTTTTTGCCACTTTAATAGAACGTGACTCTGGCTTGGTTTACCTTAGTTGTGACTCTGGCTGGGATGGTGCTGGCAGATGTAGTCGACGGTAGGATTGGATGGACACCATCCCGGACTAAAGGGGTTAACTCTACCCCCCCCCCCCTCTATCGGCATTTCAGTTTTGAGAAAAATAAAAGAAAATGATAAAAACTTCAAAAAATAAAATCATTCGAGATGTAGTTATGTTACTACATCTACTAGTTAGGAAAATTTAAAAAACATAAATTTTGACATGTTTTGCAGATAAGTGTTATGAAAAGTAAAACGGCTATAACTTTTGCATACGATGTCGAACAAAACGTATAGTATATCAAAATTTTCAGCACGAAAAGCCGGTTCCGTAGGCCGTTTTGCAAATTTTTAGAATCCTTAAATTCTGAAAGGAAAACGAGTTATCCTCAAATTTAAGTTTTTTTGAATTTTTGGTCAAACTTTGGTCAAACTATGGTCAAACTAAGGGTTAATAGGATTGATAGCTTACTATTGTCAAGAAAACAACGTGTGCAGACTTGAAAACTAGGGGGAATAGAACTCGAAAGTTAAGCGTGCTTAGCCTGGAGTAGTGAGAGGATGGGTAACCGGCCAAGAAGTTAGACGATTTGGATTGAGTGCTCCACACTTGAGCAGTGATGAGGGTGATTAGAGATTAAATTGTCAAACAATTCAAAATTTTGGAAATCAGGAAAAATTCAAAAAAGAAATTTCCAAAAAAAAATCACAAAAATTCCTTTAGTCTAGACCAACCGGGACTAAAGGGACTAAAGGTCCTCCAGCCCCGCTCCAGACAGCGGCCACGTGCAGCTCCTTTAGTCCCGGTTCGTAAGCCAACCAGGACTAAAAGTAATGGATATTAGTCCCGATCGTTTTGTCCTGGTTGCAGAACCGGGACTAAAGACTCGTTTTCTACTATAGGTAGTGTTACTTTCTAGGCATTACACAAGTTTTCATGTACTGTAATTTGCAAACTAACTATACATATTCGTTCACGGGTTGCTGTCATACTAGAGGTCACCCATACACACTGAATTGGGGGATATGTATCCTAATTTGTGTCAATTAGGAAGGGAGAATGACACATGTATATTTATCTGCCCATGTTCATCACCTACAAGCACAAATGTTGAAGGCATATCTTATAGAGCGCACCTTTTCCAAGAGCTTAAGTTGTTTCGTGCAGCATGTTGTTAAGGGTGTGTCTTCTATGTCACGTAGTGCTGCCAACAAACGAAACTTACAAAGATTTAAAATTTTGCGACCAACTATGGTGAAAGACAAATTCTACAGATCACTTCAAACTATACTTTTGCAGCGCATGTTTAATATTTACCAATTGGTTTCAGTCTTGCTATAAATGTTGGTGAGTTTGGCCTTACTGCCCTCTTGCTCAACTGCCCCTTTTCCTGGTACCCTTTTATATCCAGAGAGGCTCTAGAACTTGATTACTTGTTTCCTCATCATTTGCATTCTGCTCATTATTCTAGAAGAAAATTAGTGATTAGACACACAAAATGCCAATCTAAATTTCAAAGCCCTTACTAGACCAATAAAATGGCAATCAAAATTCCGAAAGGAAGCTTCACAGAGAACGAGAACGAGACAGAAATGTAGATACGAGACATTCCAATTATTTGTCTATGCATATTAGTATGAGGTGCTCAATTTATTTACATGCAAGATGTGTCTTCTGATAATAGTCATTTGATCAAGCAGGTTTACTTAACAGGCACAACAGTGTCCATTGACTGAACATACATGGCAAGACATGGTCACTAAACAGTAAACAGATAATACAATGGTAAAAAGGGTTAGTGTGAGTCGTTCATATTCTTGGAAATGAAATAGTTACATTTGGCAAAAAAGTGATGCACTTGTGCTTCTGGCTAGGCTGAGGTTGATGGGGACGGGGACGGACTTGCGATTTTCTCGTGGGGATGGGTTTGGGCAAGCAAAACCCGATGGATTTCGTCCCGTTGCCATCTTAACTTCCAGGTCATGAAACGTTGGCCCTTGCATATGGCCTTATCAAAAAATGACCATTGCTTCAGATTGCAAGGTTGTAGAGGCTATAAGACAGGATCAACATCAAGCTATGGAGCAATCATAATGAAATAATGTGTCGTGCTAGCTCTTTTATTTTGTACATGAGCTTAAGAGCTCGAATTTCAAAGTTCACAATCTCACAAAGCATGCACTTCCGTTAGGGGGTCGCGGGTTTGGTTAGGCCAACCTTTATGACTCTCTTTTATTCATGTAAAAGTTGATTGAATAAAGCTTTGCGAGTTTTGCTAACAAAAACCGCACGATGTTGGATGTTGGTGACTTCGTCCTCTTTGTCGTATGTAGTCTATGGCGTGACAACGTGGCGCCCCTCACCCGACCACAACTCGCCCTGCGTTCCTGTCGTGGGTTATTGCACCGCTCGCGGGCATGGCCTTACCTTGCACTCCACCTTCGACTTCCTACATGCCTCTTTCAAGATGTCAATCATCCATGGCGAGGTTGTCCTCGTGTAGTCATGGTGCGCTTAAATTTTTTTTAATTCAAGTATATCATATATTGCTTGGTCTAAGGATTGGTTTGATGTCAAACATCATGGATCTATTTTGATTTACTTGAGGAACAAACAATGTAGTTAAAGTAACTCATTGTTTTTACTTATTTTTATTTTTGGTGAGAGAAACTTTCAATCTATTCATAATCAACCATGAAAGTACAGACAACACCATATGAAAATACAGAGAACACCATATATATCCCACAAATTACAACCAGATCCATGGACTAACGATGACCACACCACAAGCACTGGAGCGAGCCAAATGCGCGTCGCGTCATCGTCGCTCCCTTGTAGGAGACAGGTAATCTTTTTGCTAGACAGTCGGGAAGTCGTCGTGCTAAAACCCCACATGACCAGCACATCAAAGCAAGAACCATCTTGATGAATATAGTCGTAGCTTGGAAGGAATATAAAGGAATTGATGGCCCGTTCATTAGCGAACTTCTTGCTTGTGGGTGCATAGTCGAGGCACGAGTCAAAAGAGAGGGTTCAGAACATCATAATCCAGACTGATTGTTTATCCTAAGCTGAATTGTGGAACGATGACGGATCAACTCAGAATGACGGTGTTCAAATTCTGAAAGAGATCAAACAAATGGGTGTTTCTTTCCAAGATTTCAAGCTTCTTTGGATTCGACAAGGAGCAAATTGGGCGACACACTTGTGCGCAAAAGAAGCTCTTAGTACTACTTCTTTTATGTGCTTTGATTGATCTTAGTAAATCTTAGATTCCTAACTACAATTATTCAGTCAGATTGTAATTAGTTGCCACTCTAATAAAGTGATGGATTATTCAAAAAGTTGTAAACACATGAACAAACACGAATTAGGCCCAAACAAATCCACTGAAACCAGTGGTGACCGAATTCCATGAGTTTCGACGGAGACACACCTTCTGACGATGCTAGACGCACCATCGGCATGGAGATCGAACGTGAGAGACATTATCCCTACTAAGGCCAACTCCACCGCGCGACCCCAAACGGACGTCCGTTTTGTCCGGATTCTGTCCGTTTGGGTAGGGCAATGCGGTCGTGTCCAGGCAGTTTCCGGGATGCGGTGGTCGTGCATCCAGCGCGCGGACGCATCCCGGCCGCATCTTGTCCGTGTGCACATATCTTTGCAAGTCCTTAAAATTTTTTATCATTCATTTTTGGTACATGACAATACATCATTACATTTTGACTAGTAAAACAAGGCCAAAGAAAACAAGAACCACAAGAATACATTTGAGAAGATACCCAACTTCCATAACTGCTCCCTTGAGTTGGGTTAGGGCCTTCTCGATGCACTCATTGTTGATCCATGGAGGAGGCTCGACGTTGCACCCTCCTTTCTTCTTCAAGCCAGAAGTCGACGTTGCTTCCTCACAAGTAGTATCGTGCCTTGTTGCTTCTTCGCACGTAGTATCGTGCCTAGCCTCTAATCTAGCAACAAGTGCACTTGTCTCATCTAAAGCCTCTAGGCTAGCTAAAAGTGCACGAACATGTACTACATTTCGCTCTATTAATATATCGATGTACTCTTCTTCCCAATACTAAAACTTGCATCCATTCTACACAATAAAACTTAAAGTTAGCACCACTAGTCTAATCCGAGAGCATAAACCGTAGCTAAAAAGAGCACATACCCCATCGTTTAAGCACTTGATGAACACCCATCTGGGATGCTCCGGCGTTGTAGACACGCGGCGCACGACCAGCTGTGCGCCGACGAGCTTTTGGGCAAGCACCGAGCCCGGCCGGCCGCCATTCGTGTATCTGTCGGCTGACCACCGACGGTGCAGATCCGAGCGGCTAGAGGACGAGCCACTGCCTGCATGTGGCCTTGCAACCCTGCCAGGGCCTTCCGGCGAGGTGCCCGGCCAGTCCATGGCGCGGCCCGACCCGGCCTCCCACAGCAGGGCGAGCTCAAGACCGACCGGATCCGCCCCAAATCCGGCCGGCGGGTGCGCAAACCAGGTGGCCGTGCTTGGGTAGCTCGGCGGCGACGAGGGAAGGGGCTGGGCGAGCGCGCGTCCGAGTTGCATGGCTGCAATGGCAGCGGTCGGCGGCGGCGAGGGGAAGAGTGGGGAAGAGTGGAGAAGAGTGGAGTGGGATGCAGCCGGAGGGAGGGAGGGGGGCGGATAGAAAAAGGCCCGTCCTGTGCCACCGACGGGCTGGCCAGAGGAGGACACGCGCAGACGGCCGGCGCGTCCGCGTGGTGTCCGTTTCACCTCATAAAGGGCGCAAACTTGGGCCGCGGATGGGTCGAAAGCGGACACAAAACGGACAAAAGTTTGTTTGCTCCCGCACGCTGGGCCGCCCCGTTTGTCCATTTTATCCCAAACGGACGGGCCCGGACAGGATAGGGTCGCGCGGTGGAGTTGGCCTAAGGGAGAGGGCCGCTGCCACACAACCGAACCAAGATATTGAACCGGGAGGGGGGGGGGGGGGGGGAGCAAGACTTAGTCATGAAGTCGACCGACAAAACGGAACACTGGAACTGCATCAATCGACAAAAAAAAGGCAGCAGCGCATGTGCTAGCAAACTATAGTAATTGTAATAAGATTTCGTTGGTTTGGATGAACGAGCCCCCTGACGTGTTGGTCAGCAAGCTCGTAGACGATATATCTATTATTTGATTTCAATAAAGCTAGCCATGATGGCTTTTTCTAAAAAAAAAGCTAATCTGCTCCTAGCTAGTCGGGATCGACAGCCACAGGTCATTAAACCAGCCCCATCGTCTTTCCCGAACTCGGTCTGGTGCTAGTGCTACCATTGCAATAAGATACTGTTGAACTACGATGTCATGAACGCGTTGAACTGAAGGATGAGTTGAGGGCGCCCGGCGAACAGGACCTTCAAGGAGCTGGTGAAGGCTCGACCATCGATCCTTCAAAAAGAAAAACAAGGACCAACAGGAAAGTTCATAATCCGTCAAAAATTCAAAACAGAGAATAGATGTAGCTGCTCATGCATCATGGACCTGTTGGGACAAACCCCGGACCAGCTCGCCGCTCATCTTCTCTCACTTGCTCGGACGAAGGTGAAAGAAGGAGCACACTGGATTCTTTCGGCGCACAAACGCCCCGCCGCACGAACGGCGCCTCGGCCGCACAAACGGCCTTACTTTACTGGGCACATATCCCCGGCTGGGCTCATACCGTCACCGTGGCTCGGCAACACACCGGCGCAACTACAAGCAATACACACGGGGGATTTTATAGCCAGGTGCACACACACTACACGCGATGGATCCGGCCACCACTAGCACGTACATAGCCATGCACCATTATTCCAACTAACCCATGTATGCATGCACTACTAGATGGGCAATCCACTAACCAACAACCTGACCATCGGCTGCTCATGCACGCAACGCCTGAGGAAGCGGTCTCCCAGCAGCTCACGCGGCGCCTCTGCGCACTACGCGTATGCATGCCGATGCCCTGCATGGACCAGACCTGGCGGGTCGACACACGTGCATGGCTTGTTTCCAACAGGACCTCTTGCTATAGACTCCACGCAGGAGCGCCAAGAACTCCCCAAACTTGTCAGATTTGTCCCTGAAACTATCCTTCACGGCACGGACGTAGAGGATCGCGGCGTTCATCGACTCCTCAAACTTGCCAGGTTTGTCCCTCAAACTATCCTGCACGGCACGGATCTTGAGGAGCATGTCGTTCATTGACTGCTGGGCAGGCCTTCAAGGCAAGGGGTACCCTCTTCTTCTTGAGAGGCTCTAGAACTTGATTACTCTTTTCCTCATCATTTGCATTCTGCTCATTATCCTACAAGCCAAATAGCCATTAGTCAACTGACACGCCCACTGAAACCAAAACCCTTACTACTAGACCAATAAAATGACAATCCAAATTCCAACAGGAAGCTTTTCAGATAATGAGAACGAGACAGAAACATAGATAAATGACATTCCAAATTTTATTTGTCAACGTATATTAGTACAAGGTGATCAACTTATTCACATGCAAGCTGTGGCTTTCGATAATAGGCACTTGATCAAGCAGGTCTACTTAACAGGCGCAACGGTGTCCATTAACTGTACATGGAATAACACAGTGATAAAAAATGGTAGTATAGTGTGAGTCGTCCATATACATGGAAATGAAATACAGTACTTACATTTGGTAAGGAGGGAAGTGACGCACTTGCGCTTCAGGCTAGTCTGAGGTTGCCCATCTTTTGCTAGCATTTGCTTAGAAGAACAAATTTTCATTTCTTCCCCCGTTAAAGCAGGGCCTTGTGAACAATTTTGTGTGTGTGTCCCACTCGTATCCTTGTTGCACTTTTCACTAGTCTCAGCCTGCCCATCTTTCCATTTTTCAATTTGCCCATCTTGTCCTTTTCTGCAATCAGTGCTGAAATTTCCTTATCCTTGTCTGCAATCAGTGCTGAAATCTCCTTATCCTTGTCTGCAACCAGTGCCTCATGAGCTTGGTTCAATCGTCTTAGCGCGGCTTCTAGATCTCCTGCAATGTGCTCATGGCCTGCAGCGTTTTGGCAATGCACTGCACCACCTTCAACCTCCTTCACTCTTATCTAATAACAGTATAAGAAGCAGGCATTGACACACAAAATACGAGTTCAGAAAATTGATAGGATGCACACTGAGATGCAAGTCGTGTTTCAGTAAGGTACCTTAAGCTCCTCGTTCTCCCGGGACTCGTGGTGCAGCGCGTTCACGGCCTCCAGCCGCGCGCGGCCGGCGGCGAGCGCCTCCACCCGCGGCACCATCGTCGCGGCCTGGGTGTACGCGCGCAACCACTCGCCCTCCCGGCGGTCCGCCCCCGCGCCGGCGACGCCACCGCCGGCCATGGAAGGAATCGCGGAGACGGAGTTGGCCGGCAGGCGCCGCGGCTGCTCTGCTTTCTTATCACGGCGGCTGGCAGTGGAGTGGAGCAGAGTAAGCCGGCACAGGAGCTTGGGAAGCCGCAGTATAGCTGAGCGGTGGCCCCCTTGAGTCAGCGAGTGGGTGTGTATGACCGGTGGGCCCGATGTAACTGGTTGGGGCTGGGTTATAAAACCATATGTCAAGAAATGAGATGGAAAACAATTTGTGAATTATTTTATTATTAGTATTTATTAGAAGTATTTATTTCCAAGAGATAGAGAGAAGAAAGAAGAGATATGGCCAAGTAGGAGAGAAATACCGCCGCATGGACCAAAACAAGTCAAAACCACAATGAGTCAGCAATGATACCTGGCTAGTCAATACGAGGGACTAAACTTGTCCGATTTTGAGAGTTAGGGGTGCAAGTTGTCCGGTTTTAAAGTTAAAGGACTAAATCTAGACTTCATCAAAAATTGAGGGACGAAAAATATACTTTTCTCTAATGAAAATTATCATATCTGAATTTCAATATTTAAACCAATACATAATTTTAATTCGATAAACGTGTACGCATCTCATTTGCACCAAACTAAACCAAGTGAATCTGGACGAGCATGTTAGGTAATAGAATCATGTGTAAAAGTATAATAAACAACATTTTTGATTCTTCGAATTACTAAACCGAACATGCAAGCCACATTTTTTATGCCCTAGAAGTTTCCATGAATATGACTGCATAATATACACTAGAAATCGCTATAAAAATATTTGTTAGTGTGTCTATAATTTATAAATATCTATCATAATATTCAATATAATATTAAAAGATATATGAACACACGCATGTATATGCAAATGGNGATATGGCCAAGTAGGAGAGAAATACCGCCGCATGGACCAAAACAAGTCAAAACCACAATGAGTCAGCAATGATACCTGGCTAGTCAATACGAGGGACTAAACTTGTCCGATTTTGAGAGTTAGGGGTGCAAGTTGTCCGGTTTTAAAGTTAAAGGACTAAATCTAGACTTCATCAAAAATTGAGGGACGAAAAATATACTTTTCTCTAATGAAAATTATCATATCTGAATTTCAATATTTAAACCAATACATAATTTTAATTCGATAAACGTGTAGGCATCTCATTTGCACCAAACTAAACCAAGTGAATCTGGACGAGCATGTTAGGTAATAGAATCATGTGTAAAAGTATAATAAACAACATTTTTGATTCTTCGAATTATTAAACCGAACATGCAAGCCACATTTTTTATGCCCTAGAAGTTTTCATGAAGATGACTGCATAATATACACTAGAAATCGCTATAAAAATATTTGTTAGTGTGTCTATAATTTATAAATATCTATCACAATATTCAATATAATATTAAAAGATATATAAACACACGCATGTATATGCAAATGTGCATACACTACATGGTTTGTGCAGTATTAGAAAAATAAATATGAAAGATTGTCCTAGCAATAAAGAAAAGTTTTGGTACATCATAAATTTTTCATTTTGTAAAATTAAACTTTTCAATTGTATACATTACAGATGCGTACCAATTAATAATATAAATGTTATTTGAAAACATTTTATGTGGCTAAATAATAAAAAAATATTAATTACAACTGTAATATGGTACACTTAGTTTAAAATAAGTATAAAAGTTTAATATGAAAAAAAATACATCGCCCCGCTCCAGTGTCAGCATAGTCCCGCTCCAGTGTCGTAAACTGCTCTCACGTGAGGTCCTTTTTTGCAAGTAGTGCTGAAATTTCCTTGTCTTTGTATGCAATGAGTGCAAAAAATTCCTTATCCTTGTCTGTAATCAGTGCCTCATGAGCTTGGTTCAATCGTCTTAGCGCTGCTTCTAGATCTCCCGCAATGTGCTTATGGCCTGCAGCGTTTTGGCAATACCTTGCACCACCTTCAACCTCCTTCACTCTTATTTAATAACAGTATAAGAAGCAGGCATTGGCACACAAAATACGAGTTCAGAAAATTGACAGGATGCACACTGAAATGCAAGTCGTGTTTTGGTAAGGTGCCTTAAGCTCCTCGTTCTCCCAGGACTCGTGGTGCAGCGCGTTCACGGCCTCCAGCCGCGCGCGGCCGGCGGCGAGCGCCTCCACCCGCGGCACCATCGTCGCGGCCTGGGCGTACGCGCGCAGCCACTCGCCCTCCCGGCGGTCCGCCCCCGCGCCGGCGACGCCACCGCCGGCCATGGAAGGAATCGCGGAGACGGAGTTGGCCGGCAGGCGCCGCGGCTGCTCTGCTTTCTTATCACGGCGGCTGGCAGTGGAGTGGAGCAGAGTAAGCCGGTGCAGGAGCTTGGGAAGCCGCAGTATAGCTGAGCGGTGGCCCCCTTGAGTCAGCGAGTGGGTGTGTATGACCGGTGGGCCCGATGTAACAGGTTGGGGCTGGGTTATAAAACCATATGTCAAGAAATGAGATGGAAAACAATTTGTGAATTATTTTATTATTAGTATTTATTAGAAGTATTTATTTCCAAGAGATAGAGAGAAGAAAGAAGAGATATGGCCAAGTAGGAGAGAAATACCGCCGCATGGACCAAAACAAGTCAAAACCACAATGAGTCAGCAATGATACCTGGCTAGTCAATACGAGGGACTAAACTTGTCCGATTTTGAGAGTTAGGGGTGCAAGTTGTCCGGTTTTAAAGTTAAAGGACTAAATCTAGACTTCATCAAAAATTGAGGGACGAAAAATATACTTTTCTCTAATGAAAATTATCATATCTGAATTTCAATATTTAAACCAATACATAATTTTAATTCGATAAACGTGTACGCATCTCATTTGCACCAAACTAAACCAAGTGAATCTGGACGAGCATGTTAGGTAATAGAATCATGTGTAAAAGTATAATAAACAACATTTTTGATTCTTCGAATTACTAAACCGAACATGCAAGCCACATTTTTTATGCCCTAGAAGTTTCCATGAATATGACTGCATAATATACACTAGAAATCGCTATAAAAATATTTGTTAGTGTGTCTATAATTTATAAATATCTATCATAATATTCAATATAATATTAAAAGATATATGAACACACGCATGTATATGCAAATGG
>LR880967.1:6319065-6331042 GCA_904067115.1 Aegilops sharonensis
CAGGAGCTTGGGAAGCCGCAGTATAGCTGAGCGGTGGCCCCCTTGAGTCAGCGAGTGGGTGTGTATGACCGGTGGGCCCGATGTAACAGGTTGGGGCTGGGTTATAAAACCATATGTCAAGAAATGAGATGGAAAACAATTTGTGAATTATTTTATTATTAGTATTTATTAGAAGTATTTATTTCCAAGAGATAGAGAGAAGAAAGAAGAGATATGGCCAAGTAGGAGAGAAATACCGCCGCATGGACCAAAACAAGTCAAAACCACAATGAGTCAGCAATGATACCTGGCTAGTCAATACGAGGGACTAAACTTGTCCGATTTTGAGAGTTAGGGGTGCAAGTTGTCCGGTTTTAAAGTTAAAGGACTAAATCTAGACTTCATCAAAAATTGAGGGACGAAAAATATACTTTTCTCTAATGAAAATTATCATATCTGAATTTCAATATTTAAACCAATACATAATTTTAATTCGATAAACGTGTACGCATCTCATTTGCACCAAACTAAACCAAGTGAATCTGGACGAGCATGTTAGGTAATAGAATCATGTGTAAAAGTATAATAAACAACATTTTTGATTCTTCGAATTACTAAACCGAACATGCAAGCCACATTTTTTATGCCCTAGAAGTTTCCATGAATATGACTGCATAATATACACTAGAAATCGCTATAAAAATATTTGTTAGTGTGTCTATAATTTATAAATATCTATCACAATATTCAATATAATATTAAAAGATATATAAACACACGCATGTATATGCAAATGTGCATACACTACATGGTTTGTGCAGTATTAGAAAAATAAATATGAAAGATTGTCCTAGCAATAAAGAAAAGTTTTGGTACATCATAAATTTTTCATTTTGTAAAATTAAACTTTTCAATTGTATACATTACAGATGCGTATCAATTAATAATATAAATGTTATTTGAAAACATTTTATGTGGCTAAATAATAAAAAAATATTAATTACAACTGTAATATGATACACTTAGTTTAAAATAAGTATAAAAGTTTAATATGAAAAAAAATACATCGCCCCGCTCCAGTGTCAGCATAGTCCCGCTCCAGTGTCGTAAACTGCTCTCACTTGAGGTCCTTTTTTGCAAGTAGTGCTGAAATTTCCTTGTCTTTGTATGCAATGAGTGCAAAAAATTCCTTATCCTTGTCTGTAATCAGTGCCTCATGAACTTGGTTCAATCGTCTTAGCGCTGCTTCTATATCTCCCGCAATGTGCTTATGGCCTGCAGCGTTTTGGCAATACCTTGCACCACCTTCAACCTCCTTCACTCTTATTTAATAACAGTATAAGAAGCAGGCATTGGCACACAAAATACGAGTTCAGAAAATTGACAGGATGCACACTGAAATGCAAGTCGTGTTTTGGTAAGGTGCCTTAAGCTCCTCGTTCTCCCAGGACTCGTGGTGCAGCGCGTTCATGGCCTCCAGCCGCGCGCGGCCGGCGGCGAGCGCCTCCACCCGCGGCACCATCGTCGCGGCCTGGGCGTACGCGCGCAGCCACTCGCCCTCCCGGCGGTCCGCCCCCGCGCCGGCGACGTCACCGCCGTCCATGGAAGGAATCGCGGAGACGGAGCTGGCCGGCCGGCGCCGCAGCTGCTCTGCTTTCTTGTCACAGCGGCTGGCAGTGGAGTGGAGCAGAGGAAGCCGGTGCAGGAACTTGGGAAGCCGCAATATAGCTGAGCGGTGGCCCCCTTGAGTCAGCGAGTGGGTGTGTATGACCGGTGGGCCCGATGTAACTGGTTGGGGCTGGGTTATAAAACCATATGTCAAGAAATGAGATGGAAAACAATTTGTGAATTATTTTATTATTAGTATTTATTTCCAAGAAGTAGTTCGATTTTTTTCTATACTATATTTGCCTGGAGCTCTCAAGGTGATCTTTGATGTAATCATCGCCCTGCCGCCAACATGTTACTTTCTGTTTCTTGCTCGGTGTCTTGTTTAAACGATATATAGTTTATGTTACACCACCAAGGATGTCAGCTTTTCTCCATTTAAGTGAAAAATCAGTGTGAAATTACTACCCACGTGATGTATTATTTTGAAGTATATTTAGTAGTGTTAACATTGTTACGTGCTCATTTACTCGTTTTGTAGTAGCTGGAAATAAAAACATCATGGTGGTTAAGCATAGGCTTATGATCTAAGAGGGTGCCGCAACGCAACTGATATTACAAATAATTCCACCCCCAGGAATAGTCAAGAAGTTTGATCGGATGTTTGCTGACAAAGTGAAACATCCATAAGCTAATATGGATATGGATGGCGTCGTCGACAAGCTACGTTGTCGTTGTACCTCATAGAGTAGAGTACAAACTGTAGCAGATTCAAGGCACTGAGCCCCGCTATCGTCCAGAAGAAGTAGTCCAAGTGTCCGTCGTCGAGGTCCTCCGGGATCCACATCGTGGCGGACGCGACAACGCCCAGCGCTGCCGAGTTGAGGTAGCTCCCTACCGCGATGGCAAGCTGCCCGAAGGCGGTGCACATGCTCCTCATGTTGTCCGGAGCCCGGTCGTAGAAGAGCTCGAGCATGCCGATGATCGTAAACACCTCACTGACACCCATCACAACGTATGCTGGTGCCTGCCACATAATGCTCACCGCTTCCCCGATCGCGGCCTTTGCGAGACGGTTCCTCTCGAGAAGAGATAGGTAAGCCATGGCGAGAGTGGACAACGCGAGACCAATGCCGAGGCGCTGCGGTTGTGTGAGACCTCGGTCCTCGCCAGTGGCGCGCTGAGCTAGGGGCACTAGCACGGCGTCATATATGGGGATCAATACAAGTGTGGTAACCACATTGAAGCTGGCGAGGGAGGCCGGTGGCACAGTGAATGACCCCACGCGGTTGTCCATTGCCATACCCTGCTCAATCACCGTCGATGACATCTGTGATGTGACCATGAAGAAGACCAGCAAGGATGCCCATGCAGGGCACAGACGTAGCAGCATCTTCACCTCTTCAACATGAGAGAGTGCGCATAGCCTCCATGGGCTCGTCGCCGCACCTTTCTTCTCCTGTGTCGATGGTGATACAATGGCAGCCTTGTCCAAAAATCTGGAGTAACACATATTTTCAGACACAAAATTCAAATGGTATGATGTTTACTCACTAGGATATTCTACTACCTACCTGAACTGAGTGGTATGCTGAATATTGAACGTAGCCTCTGATGGTGGTGAAGGCGAGTGATGCAAGGTTGTGCAATCCTCAGGCAACTCCAGACGGCGATTTCTTGCAGCTGCAATAATAACCCGGGAAGCTGTTGTCATGGGACTCTCTCCTGTTGACTTGTATCTGTAGATCCTCCTACTAGCGATAAATACCGTGAAACTGAGACTCGTGAGGATCATCGGGATCGCAAAGCCGATCCCCCACCCAACATTGTCTTGCACCCAGACAATCACAGTTGTCGACAAAAGGGAGCCAATAGTGTTCAAGAAGTAGAACCAATTGAAGAATGAGCCCTTCTTCACCCGCTCCGTCGGGTCGCTGATGTCAAACTGGTCAGCGCCAAAAGTGGAGGTGCATGGCTTGATGCCACCGTTGCCAAGGGCTGTAAGATAGAGTCCAACATAGACGGTGATACGGTGAATCTCACCGTGGTTGGAGGATTGCATCATCCATGGGAGTGTCGTCGAAACCGTCAACACAAGCATCCCCTACCAAAAAAAAAAACATAAAAGTTGTTCATGAAAGTGGCTCACAACACAATTTCTTTCAAACAAAGGCGGTGCTGCCGCCGATATCTATCGGTTCACATCAACAACATATGTTTCACTTACGGCGATGTAGACTGAGAGGAAAACCACTAATGTCTTGTACCTCCCCCAATATGTGTCTGCCAAGAAAGCTCCAATAAGCGGCGTAAAGAATGTGGTGCCAAACCAAGTGGACACATTCCTCGCCGCATTGATATTGCTTTCGTGGAGCACGCTGGTGAGGTAGGTGACCAAATTCTTTGAGATCGCGAAGAAGGCCAAGCATTCGCTGAATTGGACACCTAGTGCAGGTCAAACAATGAGAATAAGTGTTGAGCATCTTTCAGAGAAGGAAAAGAAAATGCTGAGTTGTGAGTTCTGCAGTATGCCAGTATACCTAAGATGAAGAAGCATGCTCTCCAGTTCCCTGTGCTTGCCTTAACAGCAGGTTGTCCGTTAACATCCACTGTTCCGTAATTAGTGTATCTCGAATCCCCATCCTGTGTGGCACAGTGAAACCTCTGCTATGAGTATGATCTACTTATTTCCTAGTGGCACTAAGTATCCTCTGCTATGATTTTCGAAAACGCGGTATTCCCTTTTTCAAAAAAAAAAATCCTCCCTCCAACTCATATTAATATTTTTGATTTAGTATAAAGTTGTACAGCGACAATTAATATGGATCAGAGGGAGTATCAAACCTCTCGGACTCGGAACCAGACTGAACTTGCTTCGTGTACACTGCTAGTTTTATAACTGTTAGGTATGAACTTACTCAGCTACTACTAGTACTAAATACCGGACTTCAGGCTGCTACTAACAAACATAAAATTAATAGCTGCTTTGACATAGCAACTAACCAGATCAAGGTTTTTTCTAACAATTTCTCACTAATCTTGATTAGTTCAATGTCCACTGGATGTGGCACAACTTTTACTCTTCTTGCAACAATGATCCCAACTTGGTAGTCAACATTAAACAAATGCTATGGTTTTCTTTGTACTTGCCTGATGGAGGTGAGGAGGTGGGTGATGAAGCAAGGACCTCTCCTCATCCCGTGCTGCTTCCATGGCCGACTCCTTGTAAGTATCTGCAATTGCAACACCTCCTAGTTCTCCTCCTTCAGACGACACTCGAAAAACTACAATCACAAGATCAAGAATGATTTCCGAAAAACTGAAACAAAACACACACCGAAGAGAGAGAGAGAGAGAGAGAGAGAGAGAGAGCAAAAACCTGGAGGAGGAGGAGGAGGAGGAGAAAGATGGAAGCAGTGAAGGAGGACGTACGACTGTACTGGTGTTGGATGGGAGGCACCAAGAAAAAGAAGCAGATGCGATGTCTCTTTCTTTCAGTTTGAGTGGACATCGTTTTCGGTTGTTAAGAGGAACCTACAAATCTGTCTGCCAAACACAACATTGGAATCGAGCCCGAATTTATACTTTTTCGTCGTTGTGGATGATTGTTGGGGAAAGTTGTTGATTTCTAAAGGAAAACGATTCCCTTCGGTGGGCCAAACGCTCGCTGAAATCGGTAGTCTCGTGTTGTCGCCACGTGCCCCTCGAAGGCTCTTCTCTCTCTTGTCTGCAAGGAGGACGTCATGCCGCTGCTGAACGAATTTAGGTGATCCGGGAGCTGCTCGCATTTTCCTTATTTATTTTAGGCCTTTCGGCGATGTGCGTTTAGTGTGAGGAGACGTTTCCGTCAACAACGAACGCGTCTGTGGCGACTTCGTCATTCTCAAGATGATGTGTCCTCCAGCCACTCGGAAGTGCTTATAAGGTTAGGGTGTGCATGCGATTCATAGAGACGAGTGTATGTGCGTATATATGAGTGTGTACATCTACAGTCTAATAAACACAGGGAGTAGCATATTGAACCGTGTGGTTTCAGATTATTTCCAATATTCGGAGAAAATGAATTTTAGAGAAAAAAGAGATGAGAGGCGGATATTTGATGTATAGCGTTGGAGCGCCGGCGTCCCGCCGGTTGTCGGCCGACACGTCCGAACGTGGTTCATAGACATTTGATGGCCGCCGGCCGGTTGATGAATGCCGTTGGAGATGCACAATTCAGTGGCTTCGATTGAGACTGTAAAGCGCATTCTCGTACTAACATCATTCAGTCACTTCGTGATCACCGCTGTGCTGTGCGTACTAATATATATGTAAATAATGTAATTTCTCATGTCCAAATGAACATCGACTATGCTTGTTACATTGAAATGATACAGAGCCCGGAGGTAATGCTATTTTTTTTTAATAAAAAGAATGACTACGTCTTTGTGAAGTCGGGCTACCTACGGGTGTGCCTCATGGCCGGAACAGAGCAGAGCAAGAACTGCAGCAGGTTCAGTGCGCCGAGCGCCGCCATCAGCCAGAAGAAGTAGTCCAGGTGGCCGTCGTCGAGGTCCTCCGGGATCCATCCCGTGGCGGACGCGACGGAGCCCAGCACGGCCGAGTTGAGGTAGTTCCCCGCCGCGACAGCGAGCTGCGCGAGTGCGGTGCACAGGCTCCTCATGCCGTCGGGCGCTTGGTCGTAGAAGAGCTCGATCACGCCAATGGCGGCGAACACCTCCCCGACGCCCAGTATTGTGTACGCCGGTGCCTGCCACATGATGCTCACTGTTGCTCCGGTCGCGGCCACCGCGAGCCGGTTCCTCTCAAGTAGCGCCGAGTAGGCCATGGCGAGCATGGACAGCGCGAGACCGACCCCGAGGCGCTGCGGATGCGAGAGGCCCCGGTCGAGGCCGGTGGCGCGCCGGGCGATGGGCACCAGCGCAGCGTCGTAGACGGGGATCAACACGAGCATGGCAACCACGTCGAAGCCGGCAAGGGAGGCTGGTGGCACGGCGAATGGCCCGACGTGGTTGTCCATAGCCATGCCCTGCTCGATCAGCGTCGACGACATCTGCGCTGTGATCATGAAGAAGACCACCATGGAAACCCACGCGGGGCACAACCGCAGCAGCATCTTTACCTCCTCCACCTGAGGCATCGTGCATAGCCTCCACGGACCTGCCTCCACGTCCTTCTTCCCCGGCGTCGGGGGTGGCACAATGGCAGCCTTGTCCAAAAACCTGGGCAGTAAACGTAATATTTTTGGATATAAAATTCAGACAGCAACATGAGTACTTTTGTTCTTGAGATATTCTACATTTCTACTACCAACCTGAACTGAGTGGTATGGTGAACCCTGAAGGTAGCCTCTATTGACGGTGAAGGTAGGTGATGCAAGGCTGAGCAATCGTCAGGCAACTCCATATGGCAATTCCTTGCAGCTGCAACAACGACCTGGGACACTCTTGTCATGGGGCTCTCTCCTGGTGTCTTGTACCTGTACACCCTCCTACCGGTTACAAACACCGCGAAACCAAGGCTCATGAGAATCATCGGCACGGCGAATCCGATCCCCCAACCGACATTGTCCTGCACCCAGACAATCACAGTGGTTGATAGAAGGGAGCCGACGTTGATCGCAAAGAAGTACCAGTTGAAGAAGGATCCCTTCTTCACACGCTCTATTGGGTCAGCCATGTCAAACTGGTCCGCGCCGAAGGCGGAAGTGCAGGGCTTGATGCCACCGTTGCCAAGGGCTGTAAGATAGAGTCCTGCGTAGACAGCGACACGGTGGATCCCGCCATGGTTGGAGGATTGCATCAACCATGGGAGCATCGCCGAAACCGTCAGCACAAGCATCCCCTAGAAGAAAAATGATGGAAGTTATTTTAGAATGGTGGCCGTGCATTTTCTTTCGGAAAAGGGAAATGGTGTCCCCGACTCTCCATCAGTCGATCGCACAATGCACACATAATGTATTATCTTCAACAACAACATATGTTCCACTTACGACGGTGTAAACCGAGAGAAAAATTACTATTGTCTTGTATCTTCCCCAATACGTGTCTGCCAAGAAAGCTCCAACAAGTGGCGTGAAGAATGTTGTGCCAATCCAAGTGGATACGTTTCTTGCCGCGTCGATGTTGCTTTCGTGGAGCACACTGGTGAGGTAGGTGACCAAGTTCTTAGAGATGGCGAAGAAGGCCAAGCACTCGCTGAATTCGATACCTAAATGTAGCGCAAGTCAAACGATGAGAGTTAATGTTGTGCATATTTTTCTTTTGCATTTATTGAGGAATCGGCGAATAATCGGTGCTGCTGTTGTACTACCTAAAATGAAGAAGCAGGCTCTCCAGTTTCCTGTGCTTGCCTTAGCAGCAGGTTGTCCGTTAACATCTACGGTTCCATCGCAAGTATTTAACCTTGGATCCCCATCCTGCATTACACGGCAAAGCCTCTGCTATGTTTTTTTACCCTATAATTTGTGGCAGCGCGGTACAAAACTGAACTATACTTATTTGTGCATAATTTGTAGTGAACAACTACTAAATATGGTTTTCTTGATATACTTACCTGATAGGGGCCAGGAGGAGGGTGATGATGGAGCAAGGGCGTCTCCTCATCTCCTGCTGATGTTTCCATGGCCGATTGACCACTTTTGTTCTTCTGCAACTCAACTCAAGAGGAGGAGGAAGATGAGCAACGAACACTTCTGTTCTTGTGCTGCTGAGAAGAGATGTTGATTCACTGCATGAAGAAAATATGCAACAGAGAAACTATGGAGATAGGGAGGGAGGGAGAGAACCTCTGCTGGCTGCAGGAGGAAGATGAGCTGGTGAAGAATAATGATGAGTGGTGGTGGAGGAGCGGCACTGAAGAATCATCAATCGACAAAAGCAGCAGATGGGGTGTCTCTTTCAACTTTCTTTGATCGGTGGACATCGTTTTCACTGTAGGCGGAATGTACAAAACTGTCGCCACCAGCCCATGGGGCCCGCGACGATTTCAGGTTTGAGTATCTGCCTCCGTGTGACCGGGTCACTCTTTTTTTTTCATTTCTTGGGCTTTTTTTTTAAGAAACTTCCGATCTATTCATCTTCAATCATTGCAGTACAACGAACACCAGAAATAATAAAAACTACACCCAGATTCGTAGACCACTTAGCGACGACTACAAACACTGAAGCGAGCCGAAGGCGCGCCGTCATCATCGCCCCTTCCTCACTGGAGTCGGACACAACTTGTTGTAGTAGAGAGTCGGAAAGCCCCATAGGACCAGCGCAACAGAACAACAACTGCCGCTGTGGGCCTTTTTGTTTGGTCTTCTTTGCTATTTCTCAATTCCATTGTATGTTCAATTTCATATACAAATCCCTTTTAATGCCCATGTTAATTTCTGTACATAGTGCTCGTGAGAAATAAATTCAACTTCCCACCTCGTTTTACTGCTTATAATCCAATTCGCTGCCTACTTTCATTTTCAAACTCAAAGTTCATATGTTGAAACTAGTTGCGTTTTTTTATCAACCAAAGCTAACGAGGTTTTCAGATGGCATTTGTACAAAATCCAAACTGCTATTTTAGTTCTCATTCTAAATTTCGTACATAAAATAGAGTCTCATTCTTTAATTCGAACAGCAAATTGTGTAAAAAAAGTTCCAATGTTGCTTTCCTTCTAGTCTTAATGTTAGCACTTTATGGAGCATGACATATTAGGGAACCACTACTAATCCCTAGCATCCCATCAGACTAGCTCATGACCATAGGATTAGTACCACGATGGATCGTAGATCTCTCTGCATGACGTCCAGCATTTATTACGTGATTCCATAACTGATCCCAAAATTAACGTACATAGCCAGCCTTGCTTCTTATAACGGGTCCATGTAGCCAGCCTTGCTTCCTAACGTGTCCATGCTGCTTCTACTTAAATCGCTCAACTAAGTTTTAAATGTCTCATCCAATACAGGTAAATGTTTTTACATGTCTGATTTAGAAAGAAAAAAAACAAAGATAAATTTGCTTTTTTTTTGCCGAAAATCTAATAAAAACTCGTATTTTGTGTAACACTTGACGTTTCTTTCCAACATAATATTTTTTGCTTCCATCAAGGACATAACCTGCTTCTTTTGCGTGTGAAATTTGATTGGACCTAACAAAAATTTGTTTTCAAGAACTGTGCTTCCATGTACCAAAATCTTGCATCCAAGTATTTGTTTTCACAAGGGAAATTTTGTGTCCCATCATTTACTCTTTTTATTATACATGTTTCCAACACAAGTACTTTTTGCTTCCATACACTACATAAGTGTTTCCACTGTAAAAATAATTTGCTTGTAACCCAACACAAGTTTTCTCTGTGCTTTGTCCGTACATACAACATGTTTCGGATATGCTACAAATTTGCTTCCTTCTAGACACAAATAGTACAATGCTTCCTAAGTGCATATTGTATATTTTCTAAAGACTATGGAGTTGCTTCCCTTAATCGAGCAGGGTGGACGTGCTCATTGTGAGGTAGATCCACATTTTGCCATGCTTCTTAGTGCATGCACTACTTGCCTCCATATATACCTATCTCACGACAGCGGTCGACCCTGAAGAGAGCACACACAACTGCTTGAAGCATGCATCGGTTAAGCATGATGCATATGTATCGGATGTCGGAAGCAACAATTGGTACTATATGTACCTGCAGTATTAATGAAGATAATGTTTACATGAGAGAATGGCACAGACAAAATTTGGAAGCTATAACTATGGAAGAGAAACTACCAAAAACAAAGAAACATATGTATGGAGTAATGGAGTATAATATGGCAGCATGGCATCTTTCAACGGTGATAGCAAAGACAATTGCTAAAATTGTAAAATGAGATGCAGGAAACATTTGTAGCAAATACTATCAAAGAAACTAGAATTTGCATCCAAAAAATCAGAATTTGGTTCCATAAAACAAAACTTGGAATCTAGGCACAGTTCAAACACTCAAACACCACTGGCCGATGGTCACCAAGCTTTGTTTCGAAGTTGGTCGTGCTTCATTGCGATCATAGTCGGGATCTATTTTGATGGCGGGCGTGCGTCCTTCCAATGCTGGCCATGCATGGTCGTTGTGCTTCCTTCCGATATCGGCCATGCTTCCTTGTGATGGTAGGTGTGCGTCCTTCCTATGATGGTCGTNTTCAAACACTCAAACACCACTGGCCGATGGTCACCAAGCTTTGTTTCGAAGTTGGTCGTGCTTCATTGCGATCATAGTCGGGATCTATTTTGATGGCGGGCGTGCGTCCTTCCAATGCTGGCCATGCATGGTCGTTGTGCTTCCTTCCGATATCGGCCATGCTTCCTTGTGATGGTAGGTGTGCGTCCTTCCTATGATGGTCGTGCTTCCTTCTATTGCCATGGTTAGCGACATTAAGAAGGATTGACATGTATGGAGCGGCACTGCAGCAACGGTGCACCATTAGCCGAGACCTCCTTTACAGCAAAGTAGGACAACTGAAATCAAATTAAAACTAGGTCAACCGACGACGCGAGCCACCGTTTCGTGCAGCCGGCGAGTGCTCCCATCCCATCGCTGTCGAGAAGGGATGGCGCTAGAGGCGAAGGAAGCAATCTGATGTCACTTGGTCATTGCTCGATACCTATTTCAACCGCCCTGCTGGGATAGNAGGGATGGCGCTAGAGGCGAAGGAAGCAATCTGATGTCACTTGGTCATTGCTCGATACCTATTTCAACCGCCCTGCTGGGATAGGCATCACGGCCACCTACTAATCAAGCACACAAGAATCAATCATAAGAGAATTAAATCATTGTAATGTGGCCAGGAAAATCAGTGAGGAACACACACTGGAATCGACTCCCATTGTGACTTACTGCTCACCGTGGAATTGGCCATCAAACTTCTTGCTCACGGCCGCCGGTGCCAGCTATCCTCGGCCGTGTCGGACAACGGTCATGGTGTCGTGGAGAATTAGCACCTCGGCAGATCACGCCCATGAGTGTCGTGGAGAATTAGCACCTCGGTAGATCGGTGGACAAGACGATGTGGTGGGGAGGAGTAGGGGAAGGAGGCTGGCCGGTGAGGCGGTCGTGTTGCTCGACGACGACGGGAGATGGAGACGGGTGCGTGGGAGGCGGCGGTAGGAGGCGATCTGGGCGAGGCGAGCTCAGGGTTGTGCGTGCAGTTGGCGGCGAGTGGAATCAGGAGGTATGGGATGCAAGTGATTAGGGAGAGATTGCATGCGGGGATTGCGGGATGTTAATTCCAGGCCAGAGGGATTTCCCTTTTTGTTTTTTTACATGTGAAGCACGTTCCGTGAGCGTGCGATTCAAACTGAATCAACGGCCATCGAGTGGTATGGCGCTCGTCTCCTATCAGACTACAGAAAGTAAGTGTTTCCC